>PVIA01016980.1:0-17077 GCA_004024845.1 Tonatia bakeri | reverse complement strand
CCCATCCCCAGCCTTAGGCGACCACCAGTCTACTTTCTGTGCCCACAGATCTGCCTCTTTGGGACATTTCGTCCAACCGTAAACGCAACCATACAGCACTCGGCCCTCTGTGACTGGCCTCTCTCACGTAACGCAGTGTTTCCCAGTCGCCCACGTGGCCGCGTACACTGGCACTGTGTGTCCCCTTTAGCTTAACGACGTCGCGCTGTACGCACACCCTGCACCTTATCCGACCCTTCAGCGGCCCTCAAGCAGGTGGGCTGTTTCCACGTCCCGGCCGTCATGAATAATGCAGCGTGCACATTTGCACACAAGCCTTTACGTGGACACGTGTTTTCACGTCTCTTAGGGGTAGATCTAGGAGCGGAACTGCTGGTCCACGTGGGAACTCTGTGTAGCCGTTTCAGGAGCTCCCTGACTGGTTTCCAAAGCAGCTGCACTGTTTTCACAATGCCGCCGGCAGGGATGAGGCCCGGGGTGGTTCTTACAAGGTTGGCCTGAGATAATATTTATAAACTATTTAGGATGGTTTCTGGCGAGTACTGGAAAAAAAAGAGAACATTTCTCCTTATTAACGTATCAGTGTCCTGACCATCTTCAGCCTTCCCTAATGCTTAACCGAAATCCACCAGAATTCAGAACTGATCTTGTTCTGAGTCCAAGGCAGAGCTCCCCTCTCCCATTTATGCCGCACTTTGGTGGGGACGTTCCAGGAGCGCCACACGGCACCCCCTCGCTCGCTCTCCTGACGGGACTGGGAGGCTCAGCTCCTGGCTTCACTGTGACTATTTCTTATAGTCCTGGCACCGTGCGCGTCTGCACGGCCCAGGAGCGCTGGGGAGCTCGCATCCAAGTCCCGAATCCACTGCTTTCTTGGCGCCGGGGTTACATCTCAGACCACATGTGTCCTGCCTAATAGTCAGTATCTATAGGTAAGGCCCACGGAACAAGGCCGGTCTAAATATAGAATCCCAGCCTGGACAACCCGAGGCTCCGTCCGACACAATAGGAGGCTGCAAAACGCTCCCGGATGAAAGGGTGTGCAAGATGCAAGGAATCTGCACAGGCAAGAGAACAATGGGGCAGCGAATACATCCCAGGCAGCATTTCCTGACTCCAGGCCCCAATACCATTCGCTGGATGTCCACTCCAGCTCCCCCCGAGCCTCTCAGAACACCGCCTCTGTGGGAACCGAGTTCCTTACGGTCGAACGTTAGAAAGACCTCATTCAAGACCGCTGAAGCTAAAGGGGACTTCACTGACTCATTTCACGGAGAAGTCTCCATGGGGAGAGAGGTGCGTCTTAAATGAGATCACCGGGCCAGCTTTCTCTCTCGGACACCAATGTGTGTGCCCCTGTCCTGGGCCTTTTCCTGCTGACGACGGGCTTCTGGGTGGGGCTGAGCAGGTGAGACAGAGGGGAGGGGGCAGATTCTGTCTTGGATATTTATAGGCTTAAGTAAATCCAGTTTATCAATCTCCAAGGGCTGGGGAGGAGTTTTCTCACCTACAGTTGGTATATAAAATTCCGGGTGGGGTGGGGGGGGGACTCTAACAGACCAAGTTTGGGCTATAAGCCTGCTCTTGGCCATTATCTGCAACTGGGCCTCCGCCCACCCTGAGTTTCAAACAGCATCACCATCCAAGGTAGGCAGTCCCACCAACAATGCATGGAGTGAAGAGGGGACTTCTCAAAGGAAAGAGAGAGGCTGTCTCCTCAAGAAAGGGATTTTGAATAAACAAAAGCCGAGGGGCACTGTGTGTGACACGGCTCGTCACCTTCTCATTAAGCCCCACAGCCCTCCTCACACCTGTCCCACAGGACGTTCACTGTCCCCGGCTTTTTCCATCAGCACCTTCCCCTTGCCGAATGCCCAGGCCAGCCAAGCACCTCCCGTGGGTTTCTTCCGCTTTTCTGCACCAGCACCCCCATTTTGCAAACAACCTGCGTCTCAAAGAGGGCAAGGCGTCCGCCCAGAGCCCCACAGCTAGGAAGCGGTTGAGCCGAGTGACAAGCTCTAAATCAAAACCACAGCGCCGCCGCCTTGTTCCTTCTCCGTAACGGACACCCCGCCGCCAGCGGGCACGCCAGCGCGCTCTGCCTGCCCAGGTGCCTTCTCTCTGCTCCCTGACAATGACCGAGGGCTTCTGAAGAAGGCTCCGCCGCCCCTCTCTGCTCCCTGCCATCCCCGGCTGGCTGGCTCCCACCGGAGGAGGCTGGGACATTCATTACAAGGCTAACAAGCTGGTGCGTCTGTCGCTCAGTCACAGCACCTGAAGGGGCTTTGAAGCCTGCGCAGAAGGGCCACCTCGTGTGGAGCAGGAGCGGTGTGGGGGGGGGGGGGGGGGACGGTGGGGAGGGCCTCCGGCGTGGTCAGGTGATGTCTGGGTGCCATAGCAGCCGCGTCCCCGCAGAGGCGTCCCCTCTGAGGGTCTGGGGCAAGGAGTAATCATCTCCTCGGACTCCAGGCTGGAAACTGAACAGCCTGGGCAGCAGGGACAACAGTATCTCTTCCCCACGCAGGCAATACAGCAGGTGGGTTCTGAGCCAGACTACCCAGCCTTGAACCCTAACCCTCCCATGGACAGGCTCTATGGCCTTGGGGAAGTTCTTTAACTCCCTCTGTGCCTCAGTTTCCTCACCTATAGCAAGGTGTTGCCGTAAGGGAATAGTTGAATAATACTGAGTTCCATAAATGTCTGCCATTACTGTTCCAGTGTCCCTTCACGGGACAAGGAGGATAGAAAAGGGATGGCAAGGAGGCCCTTGTGGGAGAGGATGACTAGGTCTGGCTCTTCCCAGGGGCGGCTGTGACACAGTTAGCTGGCACCCCAGCTCTGGCTCCAGGAGGTCCTGTGACCCTGGACAGTTTGCTTCGCCTGAAGAGCTTCAGTTTTCTTACCTGCAGAGCAGAGGCAGCCACACCTGCCCTTCTGGGTGGGCTACAGGGGTGGTGGCATCACGTGGCCTCTACAGCACTCACGGAGATGCCTGGGAGGAATGCCCGGAGAGCAGAAGCAGGATGGCAGCGAGCAGGACTTCGGGGGCACTAAGGCGGCAGGAAGGCTGAGACCGGGCTCTGTTTAGCACGTGGGAGCTATCCCCTTGTCGTCGTCATTGCCATCACCATCATCATCATCATCGTCATCAAAGCGTTAGTACTAAGTACCTAACTGCACACAGCAATGGGCGGGACTACTGACCTGAGCCCTGCATTTGCCCGTGCATAACTTATTCTGCACACCAATGGCTCTCAACTCGGGATGACTCCCCGCTCCCCTCCCCAGGAACTTTTGGCAACATCTAGAGGCACTCCGGTTGTCACAACCTGGGGGATTGTCACAACCTGGGGGGTTGTCACAACCAGTGCACAAAAGCCAAGGATGCCATGTAACATCCCACGGCACACAGGACAACCCCGTAACAAAGGGTTACCTGGCTCAAGATGTGGGTGGCGCCAGGGTCGAAAGCCTGCTTGATATCCACACCCTTGACATTGAACCTGTGTCTAAGATCCAGCACCACCTGGGAGCTTGTTTCTCAGGCCTGCGGAATAAGCGTCTGTGTACAGACTGAGGTTGGGAAACAGGATCTGAAAAAATGCAAGGAGTACGTATCCAGCAAACCAAACTACTAAGCACGTGGGCCAAATGCAGGGTGTCAGGAGTGGGGAGAATGGAAGACAGACTACCGAGGGAGTGGAAGGGTGAATGGACTGGTAGAATTAAGATTTCTTTTTTGTTCGATCTAAGCCATGCCAGGCGCCATGCTAGATTCTGTACACAGGTTCCCTTGTTACCTCCAAGGCATCCTGGGTGGCGGGTCACTGGTGCTCACCTGGGCAGCCCGGCATGACCACGCCAAACCATGGCCTCCCTGACATGTATCCTGGAGCTTTCCAGAATCCTTCCACTACCGTCTAAACTTGGTCACAAACAGAATGTCATTTCCTGCTTATACTTGCAGGTAAAACCTTGCTTATCGCTGGCATTTAGTCTTGGCTTCTGGTTCCTCACACATAGAGATGCATCATTCTTATGTGTGCAAAGAGGCAACTTTATCCTCTATTTTTTCTTCAAAGATCCATCAGTATCTTGTTTTACCTTCAACAAATGTATGAGTTCTCCATAATTTGCACATATCTCCTTTTGTTAAGAGGGTGGATCTGAGGTTAACAATGTCATTTAGTAAGGCTGAATGTTTGTGGTCCAAAAGCTCAATAACTGCATCAGGGAGATATAATAACCATAATCTCTATTGTGCATTAAGCACCTACTGTTTGCAGTGTGTCATAGATCAGTACCTCCAATCAGCGACCCAAGCTCGTTCCTTGTTACCATTTTTCAAAAGAAGAAACCGAGACAGGCTTGGCCGTGGCAGGGACTGGCAGGGGCAGGGTCGGACATGAGACCTGCCCAGCTCCAAGGCCCAAGCTCTCTGCCCGCCTCTCAGCCAGGGCGGTCCTTGGTCTGCCCTGGGATGTCAGGGGGCTGCAGGGCGAGCACCCAGAGCTCCCGTTTTGCCCGACCACCCTCCCTCCACCTCAGGGCCTGTTCCCCTAGGTCCCCCTGTGCTCACCGTCTGCAGGGCCCACTTTCCCTGTAACCCCTGCTCTGTCCCTGGCTGGGAAACTGTGGCATCAAGTCCACAGTGTTAAGCCGGACAACTGGACCTGAATCACAGGTCAGCAGACTTCTCCTTGTGAAGAGTGTGGAAATAAATATTCTAGGCTCTCCGAGGTACACAGTTTTCATCACATTTCCTCAGCCTCGCTACCGCAGCGCCGAAGCAGTCACAGACAATATGAAAACAGATGGGCAAGGCTGTGTTTAAATAAAACTTTATGGACAAAAACCAAGGAAGGGGCCGAGCCAGATCTGGCCCCCACAAAGGCTGGAGTTTGCCAGCTCTGGACTTTGTGATCTCTAGGATTTTTCCACACCCCGGCCTTCATTCTGCGGCTGTTGTGTGAGAGAAAGTCTCAGACGAGAGGTGGCGAAATGGTGGTCTCAGCCGCGTCCAGCCCACCGACAGGTTCGGTTCAGCCCAAATGGAGCCCTTCTCCTTTACCGCAGTTTAAACACACCCAAAGGCAGACGCCAGTATGGTGAGCCTGAGTGAGCCCACCCGCAGCTTCAGCCACAATCGCCACCACACCAGCCCACGACACCCCTTCCCCCAACACTGTTTTCTGAAGTCTCTTACAGCGAACCCAGGCCTGTCATTTCACCCGTAAGGACGTAAGTACGTCGATACATCTCTCTAGCAAACAAGCACTTTTCAGAAACCTAGCCACACAGACACTATCACCCTAACGAAACAAAGGAAAATTCCGTTAGCACCTGCTACCTCACGTGCATTTAAATTTCCATAACTGTCTCAAATGATGTCTTTTTACAGGTGGCTTGTTTGAATCAAACTTTAACTAAGGTTTCACATGGAATTCATGCAGAGCTTTTAAATGTTTGAATTGGTTGTCAACATGTGAAACTTTGGATTTCACATCAACATCAGATATTCAACTTCTCTTGGGAAACAAATGGAAACAGTTGCCACTTGGCAGCCTCATCCCCATGGAGACAGGAGCAGCGAGCAGGCAGCGAGCGCTGACTGCAGTTGAGGACCCACAGCCCGCTGCACGTCCCCACCGCACCCCGATGCTATCGGCCCTGCGGCGGGGTCCGGGCGGGCGCAGCCCTGTGATGCCGGCTCCGCACTGTCTAGTCTCCCTCCCACCTTACACAGGACGTCACTCGAGCCATTCCCCAGCCCACCTTTCCCTCCACACGCTCCCCCCAAAGTGTCTCTATCATTCTTTTCCCTTCAAAGCGAGCCTTCAGAGGCCACCCAATTCCAGGAGTCACTGTAGCAGAGGCGGAACAGCGAGGAAAGGTTTACCCAGGATAATGGGTCAGCTCTCTAGCCCCTAGGCTGGCTGTTCCCAGGGCACTAGGAAATGTCCCTGAGCCCTAGAACATGACCCCACGGGCTCACGTCACACCTGATGCTCCCAGAGCACAGAGCTCCCTCCCCAGGTGGAGAGCAGACCTGCCTTGAACCCACCCTCACGCTAGAATCGAGCCACAAATCTCCTCTGAGCCTCCTAGCAGTCGATGCAAAAGGGGAAAGCCTTGAAGCTGTGCAATGCACAGGGTTCCTTACAACAGGGCACGGCAATGACTCTGGAGAGGCAGGAGCCTTCCTGATGCCGGGGCCTGAGAAGATTTCCTCTCCGGGTAGCTCTCAAGAAGAGATCTCAGAGCTAGGTGAGGAGTCCATGGGAACTCTGTGCCACATTTATAACTTACTTATAACTATAAAAGTATTCCCAAATGAAAGGTTTAGTAAAAAAAAAAAAAGTCCACTGGTGGAACCCAACAGACCCTAACACTGCAGGCCACTTAGACGTGGGCTGGCGCTGTTCCTGTGTGGATCTCCAGGGGGCGCCACTCACACCTGCACAGTGCCCAATCTTGCTGCAGTAACTCCCGCGAGGCCACCTGGAAGAGATGGTCTGTACTGTGCACAGGATGTGGACCCGGAATGAGGAAGTACCCAGTGGACAAACCCAGGTGTTTCAGGGGCACGTTAAGGCATATCAATCGATAGGCATCAATAATTGGGCGTTTCTGTCTGTGCTCGTTGGTTCCCGCCAATGTCGGCCACCTGGGCAGTGACAAGTCACAGAACAGAACTTAGAGCGGAACTGGCGGAACGGGACAAGATTCGGGAGAAACATTGAACAAGTGAGTGGACTTTAACCGGTTCTTTTTGCCGAAACTAGTAGCTTTAAAGTGACACGATGATTATTTTTCGGGAAGAACGTGGCCACTCACGGACAGAACCTTGCCCAGGATGTCTGACCTGAAGATGACAAGGAAGAAAAGATGATGGGAAGCTAATTATGGAAAGCATGGGAAAAATATTATGCTGAATTTGGATTTTGTAACACACCGACTGCCTTATTTTAGTCACTCAAAATCTTATTTCCAAATCTCTAGTTAATTTCTAGAGCAATTCAACAAACTACAGCCTCACAGTGAATGACAGGATTCTTAATCAGAAAATGATTCTTAGAAAGAAAAATGCAATTGTTTTATTAAAATGCTATCGTGTGCTGTTTAGCTATATCTTTATATCATAAATAAATCCACCTGAGATGTCTAGCCTGCCCCATCCCCCAAAAGAAAGAGTCCCTGGGCAATGGGATGAGTGAGCAAAGGTATCGGTCACAGCAGTGTGGTCGATACAATGACACCACAGCAAGCTTCCCGGGGCAGGAGTGGCCGGCTCTGCCTGCAGAGAGCAGGGAAGTCTTCCCAGAGGAGGTGACTCTGGACTGAGTCCTCAAGGATCAATAGGAGGTTGCCTGTCTGATAAGGGAGAGTGAGTCAGCAGAAGGATTTCCAGGCAGATGGGAAGGCAGAAGCCGGTGTACCAGACGCCTCCCTTCCGTTTGCCCTTTGAATGTTCTCTCCAGCCTGCTCTGGTTCCTCCAGCTGCACTGGGTCTGGCCCAGAGGATGCTGAGGATGCTGGTGCATTCCCTGTCTCAGCCAGGACTGACTTCCTGCCTGAGTGTCACACGGTACCCTCACGTGCAGAGAGAGATCATCTGTGCCCAAGTCTCTTCCTTTAAGGGCACTGAGCCCATCATAGGGGCTTCACCCCTGTGACCTAATTACCTCTCCGAGGCCCCACCTCCTAACAGAGCCACACTGGGGGTTAGGGCTTCGACCTAGGAATGGGGGGAGACGCAAACAGTCCATCCGTAGCACTGCATTAGAAACAGCTCCATCCGGCCTGCCCACCCATGCCCTTGATTGTGCCGGCCCCAGGCCCCAAATCCCATCCCAGCCCACAGGGAGGAGAGGTGAGAGGGGCACAGCTGTCTGCCCGCGTTCCAGTCGCAGGTCCAGTTCCGTCCCTTCTTTTGTCAGGCCTGTCCCCAGGAAGGGCTGGAGGGCTCGTCCAGCACAGGAAAGTCAGAACGGAGTCAGTCCAAAGCCAGAGCCCGTGTGTGGTCTCAGAGAAGCTGCTCGGAAACTCCAGTGCTTCCGCTCCTCTGCCCTCCCATCCTGCTGACCTGGGTCCTGCGGCATCTCCCCGCACACCGCCGGGGACAGAGCCCAAGACCACGATAGCAGCACTCAGGCTTTCCTGCGCATCAGAACTCACGGGGCTCGCCGACAACACCGACACGGAGATGGTTCACCAGCTCCCCAGGCGGCTCCGAGGAACACCGAGCACCGAGTCTGAGCCTGCAGGCCCAGGAGTCGGGAGACCAGAGCGAGGGAGGGGCTTCTCCACTTTGGGGGTGTTTGTTACTGTCCCTCCCACGGGGGGGGGGAGGAGAGGTTTATAGCTGTGAGACCAAGAAACACAATTTATTCGTGCATTCTTGTTTATTAGTTATTGCGTTATTTTCCATACAAACAACTGTACACCTACTTTTGCCCCACGCTGCATTATTAAATTATTGAAAAACTGTACTTTACAGCCAGTGTTTATAACAGTCAAGTAGAGGAGTAATACTAAATACCAACAATGAGAACATCACAGGACTGGTACCTACCATGTGCCAGGTTCACTACATGTATCAAAACACGTCTTTCCATAAACAAAACTTGGCACACACCCACACCACGGTGAAGCAGTATCAGCCTTTAACAGCATTCCGCATGTTGACATGCGCTATATTACACGGGTGAACGCAGAAGACGTTGCACTAAGTGAAATAAGCCAGTCCCGAAGGGACAAATACTGTATCATCCCCCTCATGCAAGGTCCCCAGAGGAGTCCATTCCTGGAGACAGGAAGTAGAAAAGGGTGGCTGCCAGGAGCTGGAGGGAAGAGGGAAGGGAGAATCAGCCTTTAATGGGCGTGGAGCTGTGGCTGGCGAAGATGGAAATGCTGTACAGGGTGATGGCGCTAGCGGCCACGCAGCCACGTGAGCACACTTACTGCCACCACGCTGCTGCTTTTTAATAGTTAAAGTGGTAGATTTTATGTTATATATGTTTTAGCACAAGAAAAAGAAAGCACACATGTACCATAAAGCTCGGTAAGAAGAACAACCATAAATTTCAGAGGCAGGCAGGTCTGGCCGCAAATCCCAGCTCTCGGAGTGATCGTCGGCAAGTAGACCTTGACCTCTCCGAGCCTCCGCTTTCCGAATACGGGAGGAGGGGCAAGAACTAACACCAGGAGGGGTTCCTGACGGCAGTCATTTCGCAGACACCATCCCAAGTCACTGTCCCCCAGGCCTGGGAGGTGGGTGGGTATTAGTAGCCTCTTTTTTCTGAAAAGCAAGTTGAGACTCAGAGAGGTTGAGTGTTAGGTCCAAAGTCACACAGCTGGGGGTGACTCAAATACAGACATGTGTCTAAAACGGGGCACTGTGCTCCTCCGAATCCCACTGGAAGCACCTAGAGAATCTCTCCTTGAATTGGAAGACTCGGAGGGGGCAAACCCAGCTGCCCGACCGAGGGCCCACTTTCCAGGTCCTGATATGTGGCGTGCTGTTTGGGGGCCATTATGCAGCAGCTCTCCGTTTACGTGCCTCCTTCTTATTTACAAGTCCTTTGAACGCGCAATTGAAAACCAGACCAAAAAATGTGTCTCCAGAAGACTACGTGCTCGGAAATCAAAGCAGGACCCCACAGTGAAGGGAGAAGTTGTTCCGAAAGCTAAAGTCTAAATTATGGGAATCGAGTAGAAATCTCAGGTTGGGGAGGCAAGTTCAACACACACGAAGAACCAGGCAAGATAACAGGTGTCGCTGCCCAGAGAAGGGAACAGAACTTCAGCGGGAGAAAAACAAACCCAGTGGCGTTCTCCATCAGAGAACCTAAGGCTTCAGATTTTCCATGCCTGCCTCGCTGCCCAGGGCCCCACCACGTACAGCCACGGAGACTGCGCAGCCCCGGGGGTGCTGTTTGCATGCTCAGTAAAGCGAACGCCGTCCCCGCCCTGCTCCCCCACAACTGTGCAGTGGGCTAGATCTCTCTGCCTCCAGGCTAGGAGGATTTCCACGAACACCCAACATGGTGGGGACTTCAGGAGAATGGTGAACAGAGAAGTGGGACCTGTCCTAACTTTCTGAGAACTTGGGGACCAGGTTTTAGAACATGAAGGGAGTGCCACCCCTGTGTATGGACCTCCACCATGTGCCTCCACTTTTCACCCGTTTTGTCTCATTTCACCCTCTGCATCTCCCATTTGAATGATAAGGAAAGATGCTCAGAGAGGTTCGGTAACTTGCCCATGGTCACACAGCGAGACGGTGGTGGAGCCAGAAGGGAGCCCAGAACAATGACGGCACATCAGCCACTCTCTATCCAGTCTGGGCGCGGATTTATCTGGGCCATGTGAGTGGCACAGCCGCTGGGGGCAGGTACAAAGAGAAAATGAAGCCACAGAAAGGCAACCTGAAGGGTTTGGGGATAAACATGGGGTGGGGGAGGGAGGACGCAGTTCCTCTAAGCCTTGAGGACTGGGGGTGCAGAAACACAGAGCTCCGACCAGATCGGGAAGCCTGTCGGGCACTGGGAGGCAGAGGCTGCCTCTGACCTCAGCACTGGAAGACAGGGGTCAAAGTTTGGTCCTGCCTTGGAAACGTTGGGCCTGACTTGGGGTGCATATTTTGCTCCAAGACTCAGTTTCCCCACCTCCACGCAGCTTGGGGAGGTGCACTCAGACGGTATTTCCGTCTCTGACATCTTTTGCTTCTAGAATTTGCCTCTGCTTCAGTCAGAAAGGCCAGCAGGACGTCTTCTCCAGGGTGGTGGCCTCTCCCGGTCTGGGGGGCTCCGTCGTGTCCTGAGCTCCAAGACTCAGACCTCATTAGCCGATGGACATGGGGAGCGGAACCACCTCCCTCACTTAGGCCCGGCACCTCCCCACCTTTCTGAATTTTTAAAAGCGCCTTTACTCAGAATTCATCAAAGATTCATCAGGCTTGGGACTGGCCCAAGCTCTTGCCTGATAAGCCGAGTGGAGGTGGGCTGAGAAGGGGAACCAGGAGGCTCAGAGTGGCACTGGGAGCCCTGCGGCCTCCACCCTACTCGAGCAGCAGTGACGGTGCCGGTGACAATGACAGGTGGAGACACAGGAGGCACCCTGCCTGGGGAGGCCCAGTCCCAGCTCAGAAAAGCCTCCTGCAGCAGCCTGGGCCTCACCTTCCCCAAAGCGGAGGGCGGCCTGCCTGCCCTCCCATTTCACAGGGTGCGGGGAGGGTGAGTGAGGCAATAGGCGGGTCCCTGCTCTCCATGGACAAGGCCCAAGGGACTGTAAATGAAGGCATTTGAGAGCGGTTGGGGCAGCTCGGGGCTCCAGACAGGCAGGGAGGGGCAGGGGTGCAGGAGAGGCCCGTGGGCCGGGCTCTCTGCTTCTGGCTGCCCAGCAGCCCCTTCCCTCTGGTGACTTCAGTTTCTATGGCAGATTCTGTACAGAAGAAAAAGGGACACCGTCCATTTTTTAAAGTCTGAGAGGCATTGACCAGTCTACCCCTTGATTTTGCAGAAGAGGAAACTCCAAAAGGCCCTGAGTGGGTGCGTGACCTGCCCCAGACTGTCCAGCCCACCAGTGACCGAGCCGGCTCCCGGGCTAGGGGGCCCCAGTCTTCTCTGCCAGCCCCCCCTTGCCCATGCCTGTGTCCCGGCGTGTCCTGGACTCCCAGACCAGAGGTGAACATGCAGCAAGCAGGCAGCTGGCCTGACCACAGGAGGACATCCCTTGGGTCAGCATAACAAGGCTGGGTGGCTCTTTATCCGACCAATACCTGTGATGGAATGTTCTAGACTCTGTGTGCCTTATAAGTGCCCTCTGCCTCGAGTAGTTCTGTGGAACAAAGCAAAGTCCCTTCAGCCCTAACAGAACTTCGGCTTCCAGCCCTCAGAGCACTGGGTCCGTGGTCCGACTCTCCCACTTCAGAAGCAGAAATCGAAGCCCGGGAAAGTCATGCACCAGATCGGCACTAGGCCTCCCAGGTGCCTCACCGCCGCCACCGCACCTCCCCAAGGCCTCTGTCCCCCTTCAGAATTGCCCTCGGCCCCCCTGTGCCGCCCCCTCCTCCAGGGGGCGCGACAAGGCCAGCACTGAGGGAAGACTCGCTCTGGGGGTCTTCAGCCCTCTGTCTCAGTGCGGCTTGGCAGGCTCTCAGCATCCGAACCCCCACCGAGGACCTAGCCAGACAATAAACCGCCATAATCACGTTTTTAATAATCGCCCGGAGTTTGTTTAACACACAATCACGGTCAGCAATAAATCCAAATTAAAAGCCCATCCGGGAGCCTGAGTTAAGCTGCCTGGTTGGAAACCTGTGAGCTGAGGGACTGCGAGGCAGGGGTGAGGGGAGGGAGAGGAAGGGCGGGGCCCGGAGAGGGGAGGGTCGTCCCCAAGGCTAGGACACCCACCCTCGGGAGGGGCGGAGTGGCCAAGAGGACATAGTCAGGCCTGGGCCTGGCCCAGCACCAACCCGGGCCCCAGCTCGTGTCCTGCTTTCCTTCCCTGAAAGGATGCCCTCAGTGGGCCAGGCAGAGAAAGTATCTAAGTTTCCAAAGCTTAGGGCTGAACAGAGACAGCATCCCACCCCCCTCCCGCCGCCTGCGAGCTCTCTCCCTCCGCCAGGCGGGCTCCTGCTGTCCCAGTCCTGCTCCCCAGCCTGGGACTGCTCACGGGGGGGTGCGGAGCGGGGGTCAGTCAACATTCCACACCCCAGTACTGGCTCACCCTTCCGATGTCTGTTAGTACCTGAGACACCTGGGGGACAGGGCTGAGCAAGATCACTGCCGTCTGGGGGCTCCCTGCCAAGGGCAAGGTGAAGCAGAGGGACGACTCCGGTCTGAGTGAGGCACGCTGATGGAGAGCACCCGAAGGGGCTCTCCAGCCGGGGTGGGGGGCGGGGTGAGCAAGCGCTTCCAGCAGGAGGCTTCTGGAAGCCGAGAACTGAAGGGCAATGAAGTGCTGGGCAGGGAGCGGGTCGGGTAGGGGTGGGGTGCGAGTGGCCCCGAGAAGAGTATTCCAGACACAGGAACAGCAAGTGCGAAGGTGGGAAAGCGAGAGAGGGTGTGGCCTGTTCGGGGACCTGGGGAAGGAACGGAATGGGGACGAGGAGGAACGGGGCAGGGACGTTGGCCAGATCTGGAACAGCAGTGGGACGTGGGAGCGTGCGAGAAGTATGGACTTTGCCCTGAGGCCAAAGGGAAGGTATTGCAGGGCTTTAGGCCGGAGGACGACAGGACCAGAATCGCGGTTCGGAAAGAGGGCTCTGGCTGCGCTGTGGAGAGTGGATTGGAGGTGAGGAGCCCGGGGCTAAGCGGAGTGAGCAGGAGGCTGCGGCGATCCCGGGCCAGGCAGGGCGCTGGCCTGGATGGAGCAGGAGCAGGAGAGTGCAGGGGGGACCCAGAAACACCCCCCTGGAGAAGTCAGCCAGGGCGGGCACAGGGCCACGGTGACTGGGTGTGGGAGGTGTCTTGGGGGCAGTGGACAGGTGGCAGGGCCTCCGAGGACAGATGTAGCAGCATCCTGGCAGAGATACTTCCTCTCGGGGAAGAAGGGGCCACTTGCCCCTCTGCCTGCAGCCTCTACGGAGTAGAAGCCTGGACACATCAGAGCCACCCAGCCCCACAGCGCCTGCAACACGAAGCCACAGCCCCAGAAGTGTGCCGCTGGCCTGCGTGACCGAAGCACAGGCAAACGCCAGGACCTCAGGGTCCGCTGGCCACAGGGCCCACACTGTCCACAGGAGGACACAATTCTGCAAGCCCACCTGAAGCCCAGACCACTGCAGGGACATGCCTCTCCTGGAAGGCAGAGCTGGGACTCCTATGTCATGTCCATGGGCCTGCAGGAACCATCTAGACCAACCTCTCATTTGACAGTCTCAGAAACCGAGGCCTGGGGAGGGCATGACTGACCCAAGGCCACCCAGGGAGTCTGTGGCGGGCCTGGGAACAGCGTCCAGGTGTCCCGACTCAGAGCAGCGAGGTTTTACAGTGACTGAAGCAGGTTTGGGTTTCTTGGATCATCGTCAAGTCCAGCCACGCCCAGGAGTACCCTTGGGTTTGTTGGGCCTGTGCCCCGCCATGGGGCCCGAAAACTCTGCCCCTGCAGCTGCCCTGAAGTGCGGAGCCCAAGGGACTCGTGATTTTTTCAACGCTGCAGTCTAGAGGGAAGCTTGGGTAGAGAGGAAAGGGAATGGGTGGGGCCTCGGGCGTCTGGTGAGTCCTGGCTCTTCTCCTGGCACTCGCTGTACAACTTCCTGGCCCTCTCCGGGCCTCTGTTTCCTCGTCCGTGAAAAGAGAACCAAGTGAGGTGAAGGTGCAGGTTAAATAAGGACATGCATGGTAAAGTCTCTATTACATTGTAAAATAACATGGATAAAATGACAGCTTTGGAGTTTTATTCTTACTTCTTTAACAAATATTTGGCCTGCGCCTGCTCCATGCCAGATGTGCCTGCTCCACACCAGATGCGCCTCTATATGCAGGGGAGGCAGGGACGGCCGGGGGGATCTCTGCGCTCTAGATGAGCCAGGGCAGGAGGAACGGGGTGCTGATGCACTTGGAAGGAGGGTCCTTCCTGCCAGGGCCCCAGCTGGCTGCCGTGAGCTACACCCACACTCCCTCCGGGACCCTGAGATCCCCCCCAGACCCACCACCCCAGGGAGGAGACTGCTCACAGACCACCCAGTCTTCACGTGACAGTCCTTTCCCGTATGCCGGGCACCGTGCTAAGCGCTGGGCTTTCTGCCCTCAGAGAACTCACAGTCTCCTTGGCCTGAGGCGCGTAGGGATCCACGTGCAAGCAGATCATGTTTTATTTCCCATCAAATGTTAGGTAAAAAGTCCAAACCTTCCCTGTCTCAGAGCCCTGTCAACAACCACAGGAACATCATGTGCCAGCCCTGCCCCTCACTCATGCCCTCCAGCCACACAGGAGCCCACCTTTTCTCCCAACGTGCCAAGAACAAACCACCCCAAGGGCTGGGCACTTGCCATTCCCTCTGCCTGTCGCAGTCCTTCCCAAATACCCACATGCTTCACGCCCTCCCTTCATTCCAGCCTCTGCACCAGCCTCTGCACCAGCCTCTGCACCAGCCTCCCCTCCTCAGAGAGCACTTCCCGGGCCCCCTCGATGAAAGGACAACTCCTGAGCACCCTCCGGCCTCCCACCTGCCTCATATTTCTTCTGGACTCTTAATGTGACCTTCCTCCTGAATTATTTATATTTTTGTTTACTTGTTTACCTCTAGTTTCTCCTAATGGAACATAAGCTGTATGAGGTTAGAGACCTGGTTTTGTTAACTGCTCCACCTCAATGCCTAGAACAGGGCTCTATAAATATGGATGGACGGATGGACGGATGGATGCATGGGTGGGTGGGTGGGTGGATGGATGTGTGGATGGGTGGGTTGGTGGGTGGGTGGATGGGTGTGTGGGTGGGTGGGTGTGTGTGTAGGTGGGTTGGTGTGCGGTGGATGGATGGATGGGTGCGTGGGTGGGTGGGTGGAGTCAACCCTGGTGGCTCCTGTGCCATGAGAGAAGCACCTGCTCCCTGTCCCCGCTTCTGAAAGGCATTCTCCAAACACTCGCACAGTTCTGGAATGTGGGTGTGGACATTTAACACAGGGTTCCTTCCCCCCCGGAAGCTATTATTAAATCGATGGTGCATCTCGCAATCAATGGCATCTTAAAACTGAGGAAATGCATGAGGACCTGGAGAGGTAGGGATTGTCCTCCCCAAGGAGACTTGGTGGAAACAGACCTGGGCAGGGCATATTCAGCAGAGCCCCAGGGAGTGAGTGAGCATTTTCTGCAGTGAGGATGGAGAAAGGACATTACGGGCAGGAGAAATAGCACGTGCAAAGGCACAGAGGTCTGGAATAGTGTCAGGCAATAGGAGACCCACAGTCTGGGCCGCCTGGGGTGGGAGATGTTGGGGGCAGTAATCGAAGATGAGACTGGGCAGCATTTGGAAAGGGCCTCAGATGTTCCTCTAAGGGCTATGGGCTCTGTAGCCCTTAGAGGAAGACGGTGGCAGATGGTGGCCCTCGAGTGTACTGTGCCCCTCACTCTCCTGCCTCATGTAGACCCTGTATCAAACCACATGGAAAAGCATTCTTACGGATCGAGCAAGACAAGAGGGGCCCTAACTCCGAACATGTGAACCCCAATGGATTTGCCTTCCTGCCTCACCCAGACTGACCTGCCTCCTGCTCTGGAAAGGAAGGACTGGCCTTCCCCGGGTGGGGGAGACTGGGGGTCCAGCCTCACTCCTAGTAACTCCACTCGAGAGTCATGGTGCCGAGCACACCACACCCATCACCTTGTCTCCTTGTGAGCTCAGTAATACCATCATTTCCACTTCACAGATGGGAAAACCGAGGCTACTGCTCCAGCACCTACAAATGCCCAGTCCTTAGCAGACACTTAATGAACATTGCATTTCCCCACAAACATTAATTTGGCATCGACTGTGTGTAAAGTGCGCCGTGTTCTGGGCCTTATTTCTCAATGAGCCCCACGCGTGCCATGCTTATGCTGGTCCCTCTGCATCGCCTGAAAAACTCCAGATGCTTCAGGATGCTGCTCAGATGACACTTCTTCTGGGACATCCCCAAGCAGGACCTGTGACTCACAAAAAAGGTGCTGCCCTAGCGGGGAGCAGAATCAAAAGGGGAAAACAGGCAGAGATGAAATGTCTGAGGGAGGGCCAGCCTCCAACCCACCCCAGCCCCATCAGCCAGGCCTTGCAGTTCCCGGCTGCCACCAGCAGGGGCAGAAGGGCCCGGGAGGCTCTCACTGAGGAGGGGGCTGTGTGCAGGGAGCCTCTGCGGAGAAGAAGGGGGCGGGGCCTCAGCCAGGCCCGCCCGACAGCAGCCACGCCTGGCAGAGCAGGGGGCGGGAGCACTCCTTTAACAAATGAGGCTGCCGTTGTGCCGCCCTTCACCAGCAGGACAGAAGTAATCTTTGGGTTTTCAGTTAATTGGTTCTTTTAATGGACCCATCTTGTTATCGGCTGTTAAAATGGGCTTTCCCCATTAGCCGCTGGAGACCAGGGAGGCAGCCGGAGT
>PVIA01016979.1:0-17076 GCA_004024845.1 Tonatia bakeri | reverse complement strand
CTATTTCCTTTCCTGAGATACGGTACCCCAGACTGGGCAAAGGGGGAAGGAAGGACTGAGTGTGTTTGTGGGTGTTTTAAGGGACTTTGGGATTTTGGTAAAGACATTAGGTCACTACCTTAAGTTTGTATAGCACTAAATAAACGTTTCCTTTCCTTTTCACGAATCTCTGGCATTGAGAGATATCTTTCCTTTAAGGTGGCGGACAAGACGGACCTGAGTCTCTTTCAATAAGAGCATTACCGTCCCAGGGCCCCCCCTGGTTCTTGCTCTGTAACAGTACTACTTGTACATGCGCAGTAAAAGCCCACCAAAACTAGCCAGGAATAATTTGCCCTATAAGAATAGAGTCCCTCCAGCCCATGAAGTCAATCTCTGCTTGGAGTTGGCCTGCTCCCAAGTTTTCTTCTGTGAACTCTGGGTGTTCGGTTCAATTCTTTGTCCTGATCACTAAGAACCTGGTTACCTGTGCACACTTGTGACAGTACTGCCCTGACCAATGTTAACCAAGTTTGGTTGGGCATCATGCTGCAAAAGCAGAAGTTAGTTGGTTTGATTCCCAGTCAGGGCTCATGCATAGGTTGCAGGTTTGGCCTACAGTTGACGTGTATACGAGAGGCAACTGATCAGTGTTTCTCAAAGTGGTGTTTCCTCCCTCTCTGTTTTTCTCCCTTCTCCTTGCTCTAAAAATAAATAAATAAAATGAAAAAAAAAAAAAGAAGAAGAAAGAAACAACCTGGTATTGGCATAAGAACAGGCATGTAGATCAATGAAGCAGAACAGAAAACCCAGAAATAAACCCGCACTGACATGTTGGTATTTGACAAAGGAGGTGAAGCATACAGTAGAATAAGGACAGTCTCTTCAGTAAATGGTTTTGGGAAAATTGAACAGAAACATGCAAACAAAAGAGAAAGAAACAAAATTGCCAACTTACACTATACACAAGAATAAATTCAAAATGGAAAAAAGACTAAAATGTAAGTCATGAAACCATAAAAATCCTAGAAGAAAACAGTAAAATTTCAGACATCTCTCATAGCCAATATATCTTTTTGGGCAAAGAAAAATAAACAAATGCAACTGCATCAAACTAAAAACCTTTTGCACAGCAAAGGAAACCATCAACAAATGGCTATCATTAATAAATCAACAAACAACAAGTGCTGATGAGGATGTGGAGAAAGGGGAACCCTTTTGTACTGTTTGTGGGAATGCAAATAGATGCAAACACTGTGGAAAGCACAATAGAAACACCTCAAAATATTAAAAATGGATCTGCCTTTCACCCTGCAATTCCACTTCTGGGACATATTTGGAATATATCCAAAGAAACCCAAAATACTATTTTGAAATAACATACGCACACCTATGTTCATTGCAGGGTTATTTACAATCACCAAGATAAATTCATTCCCTCTGTAGTCCTAAAATAATATGACTCTGTGCTAACCTGATAAAGTAGATCAGAAAATGCTGAGAGTTTCAGCTCAAGATCTTAAACTAGGGAATTAAACCCTGAGGATAATGATCTAAAATGTCTTTTTCTATAAAAAAAACCTGTATCTAAGATTATCAACAACAAATTAATATAATTTCTGATAATAAAAATTTGTCACACTGACTCAAAACTTTTAATAGGTGTGAAAGAATATGTGCTGAGTGGAGAATTCACTTGGTTATTTGAATATTAGAGTTCAGTAGGCATGGAGTTATTAAAAGTACTACCCAAAGCAGATGATGGTTTCCATGCTGTACATTTTATATTTGCAGAAGCTGATGATCTCTGAGGGTACTGTCATTTTTATGGTTTTATACTTCTGCGATCTTTTGCCACTCTATGATACAATAATTTAAAGTAGAGTTCATCAAGAAAAACTCCTTTTTTCAGTAGACATGTGTTGAAGACTTGCTTGTCGACCACCTATGACTGCTGACCCAACAAAGTAACCAATTGAACATTCTGACTTTTCACTTTTCAGGTAAATATTTGACATCATATTGGTAAACTTTTAATCCCTCTGAATTAGTTTTCTTATCTCTAAGTTTGCTATTACCTATATATCTTTTAGAAAGGTTCTAAGTAATAACAAAAATATCTCTTATTGAAGTATTTTGGAACAAGGAAGCATATAGGAGATACTATTAGTGACTTTTTTATAAATCCTCATACTTCTGTGAGGAGTATATCCTTGATATTCAGGTGAAAGAGGATTATATAGCCAAGCAGTGAGCCAGAGTGTTTCAATATAGCTTATGGAACTATAGCAAGAGCTTCTTTTCCGATTAGGTTTACTATTTGCTGAGAGTTACTCTTGTTAGAAATAATCTCAGAAACAGATTTAAGAATTCTTTATAGAAAAATAAAAATAGTTAAAATATGGTAGCTCTTGCTTATAAGCCTATGAAACTAAATTATAATGAATCAACATCTATGTAAAAGTTAGCTTTAATATTTTTACCTTGTTGAAAAACAGATACACAAATAATTTAAACTTTTGAAGGATTATTTTCATTTTATGTGTATTTTATAAATTTTGGCTAAAATATTCTAGACATCTGCATGCCCTTTTTAATGTAAAATCAATATAAATTTGATATTTGAT
The DNA here is from genome assembly GCA_004024845.1 of Tonatia bakeri. Classification (NCBI taxonomy): domain Eukaryota; kingdom Metazoa; phylum Chordata; class Mammalia; order Chiroptera; family Phyllostomidae; genus Tonatia; species Tonatia bakeri. Next base: position 14,470 of record PVIA01016979.1, on the reverse strand, counting down.
TTTTAATTGAATTTTGAACAAATTTTATTCATATATTTATTTTCTCTATGTTTATTGAGAACAAACAATGTAAAAAATATCTAGAATTTTAAGACCAGCATAAAGTGTGGTATTTACCCTCAAGATGGTTAATATATATTGAAATTTAAATTTGAACTATGATATGTTTAAAATCAGTGATTGAATACATTCACCATGCCATATTAGTTGTTCAGGTTAAATAATTTGTTAAGCAGTAATTTGATTTATAAGATTATAAATTTTCTTTGTTAACTAACCTTATTTAAAATAGAAATAGTAATAGAATAACATTTTTAGCAAATAATGCATTTTAATTTTTTCTATGATTAGTATTAATGAATAATACTGTGAGGTATCAATTCTAATTTAAAATTCAAAAAATATTTAATTTAATTTATATATCTTTTATTGTTGTTCATTGTGCCAATTTCCCCCATGGCTCTCCCCTGTCCTGCCCCCACCAGCTTCCACAGTCATTCCCCACACAGTTGCCCATGTCCATGGGTCATTTATACATGTCCTTTGTCTAGTCTCTTCCCCTTCTTTTCTCCCTTATCAGCCTCCCTGCTCCCCTCTAGTCCCTGTCAGTCTGTTCCTTGTTTCCATGCCTCTGCTTCTTTCTATTTTGCTAGTTTATTTATTTTGTTGATTAGGTTTCACTTATAGGTGAGATCATATAGTATTTGTCTTTTGCCTCCTGGCTTATTTCACGTAGCATAATACTCTCCAGTTTCATCCATGCTGTTGCAAAGTGTAGGGGCTCCTTCTTTCTGCTGTGTAGAATTCCACTGTGTAAATGTACCATAGTTGTTTGAGCCACTCATTTACTGATGTGCACTTAGGCTGTTTCTAGCACTTGGCTGTTGTAAATAATGCTGCTATGAACATAGGGGTGCATCAATTCTTTTGGATTGGTGTTTCAGAGTTCTTAGGGTATAACCTAGCAGCGGAATGGCTGGATCAAGAAGCAGTTCCATTTTCAGTTTTTTGGGGAAATTCCATATTTTTTTCTACAGTGGCTGCACCAGTCCAACTTCACACCAACAGTGGAGGGTTCCTTTTTCTCTACAACCTTGCCAGCACTTGTTTGTTGACTTATTCATGATAGCCATTCTGACCAGTGTGAGGTGATATCTCATTGTGCTTGTAATTTGCATCTCTAATGGCTAGTGATGTTGAGCATCCTTTCATACACCTATGGCCCCCTGTATGTCTTCCTAGAAGTGTCTCTTTAGGTCCTTTGCACATTTTTTAATTGGATAGTTTACCTTCCTGGTGTTGAGTCATATGATTTGTTATATATTTTGGAGAACCAAGCCCTATCTACGATATTGTTGGCAAATATGTTTTCCTATACTATTGGTTCTCTTTTCATTTTGCTGATGTCTTCCTTAGCTGTACAGCAGCTTTTTAATTTGATGTAGTTCATTTGTTTATTTTTTTCCTTTATTTCCCTTGTCCTAGAGGATATATAGAAAATAATTTTAAAATAATTTTATGGTTTGCCAAGATTAAGATAAGTAAAATATGTGCAACTCAGTATTTTGCATTGCAAATACAGTATTCCATTTTCAGATCTAAATGTCTATGCTTTCTTCTTTGCTTTAGTAGTACTGACTGTAGCCATAGCATCTGTTCACAGTGCTGCAAAAGAGGAATCAGCCAGGAGAATGGTGGTGATAATTTGCAAGTCACCATTTATTGTAAAAGAATAATAGTCAATGTTCTATTTCTTCAAATAATTTTTGGCCTCTTAGATTCTACTTCTTAGTACATTTTCTTTTCTAATTTTCATTGCCATTCCAGGTTGGAAAGCCATCTTTGAGGAAGTTGCCCTGAGGTTGATGAGAAAAGAAGACTTCCTGGATTTAGTTTATCATACATGTAATGCACCCTCCTTAACTAAGATTCTTGTATAATTATCAAATAAATTATGAAAATAATCTTAAACGGTCTCAAATAAATATTAAAATTACAAAGTTATACAACATCTTTAAAACAGGTTGTGTATCATAATAAATATAAACCCACAAATCTATAACTATATATTGATTTAAATGTATAACACAAATATTTTTGCATTAACTCTTACTGCTCTACTGTTTTTATAATTCTATTTTTACAAGTTCTACTAGAGATCTCTCCCTATATATTTTACTGTCATTCCAGAATGTGCATTTGGAAAACCAGATTTTTTGTTTCAGCATATTTGGCACGTCTATATCAGACTGATTATCTTAATTATCACATGTCAAAAACCTGTATATAGTTTCAATAGATTTTTAGATAAAATTCTTGGCCAATATTGCAGATTCCCTCAATATTCTCAGCTTATGCTATTATACTGGTCTATGATATGTAGTGTTTTGGGATAATGAAGACCAACTTCTATTGAATACCCACCATTTCAAAATAACTAGGAATATTTATTTCCTTAAGTTAATTAAATTGTCTCAATGTTACGAGTGATGTTAAGTGTAAGAATCATATTTTATACAATAGAAAATACATTGAGCTCTCTTTTTACCAATACCTCACTTTCAGTAATATCATGGCCTTTTCTTCCTGTTTCTACAACTTTGCATATGGCCAGGATGATTTGTAATTGTTGGAACAATTATAATTAGAACATTTAGAAATGTTCAAATCATGTTCCTACTTCAAAGTTTACCTTATATCTCATTTGTTTCATAAGTTGTTTATAATTTTAAAAAGAGTAGATGTATTATCTTACATTATACATTTGCTTAAAAGTACAACTTTATAAAATACAAATAAGTTGAAAGCATAGCAATTGTTTTGATCTTCATTGAATCCCTCAAACCAGGTACACACCAGTATAGGAAGAATAGGTATTGTACATAAATTGATGGAAGAGTTCTTGAGTTTCGATTATTCCAGAATTACTATAAATGTTAATAATCTTTGAAAAACACATACTATATTTTTATAACATGTTTCTAAATATCATAAAGTACACCTAATTTGGGAGGCAGTCTGAATGCTGATATTTGGAACAGCATAGGATATGTGTGGTATACAAACTTTTTGTCCACTTAGAAGCTCATCTTCAACAATCCTTAGGAAAGATATAGACATGTTTTGCTTTTTAAATATTTTTTTCTGTATTTGTTTTTATTTTCTAAAAATAAAGTATACCTTCTGATTCAGCACTTGGAAGAAAGACATTTTAAGGAAGAAAAGATATCATTCCTTTGTCTATTCTTGAATAAAGTTGTCTCATCATTTTGCTGCTGAGAATTGAAATTTTGTATCAGAATATTCTTATTATTGAATATGTATACAATGAAAAAATTACTCCTGAGATACATATGCTTAGGTTAATACATACATATTACAGCCCTGGTTGGTGTGGCTCAGTGACTGAGTGTCGGACTGTGGAACAAAGGGTTGTGGGTTTGATTCCCATTCAGGGCACATGCCTGGGTTGTGGGCCAGGTTCCCAGCATGGGGTGTACAAGAGGCAAGCACTCGTTGATGTTTCTCTCCCTCTCTTTTTCCTCCTTTTCCCTTCTCCATAAAAATAAATAAATAAAACCTTAAAAAATACATATATATTACAAATAAAGTTTAGTCTTTCATACAAATTCTTCATGAAAATTCATAAGAACCTGGGATAAAAATTCTTGGAACACAGCATTTTTGATGGATATCTGAACAAGCTACAACTTTATAAATAATATTTTTAAAATTCCCATATCATTCCCTTACCAAAATTCTGTATTAATGAGGCTATTTTTGTTTAGCTGAACTATATAAGAAAGTTATCCCTATTTCCTATCCTTTTAAGTTTTTTTATAAGTTTAGTTTTTTTAGTCAACTCTGAAATTTCTTTTCATTTCTTTTTTAAATTATTTTATTGTTATTCAGTTACAGTTGTCTGTATTTTCTCTTCACCCACTCCAAACCCACCTCCCTCCATTGCTTCCACCCTCCAAGGCCAAGAACTTCCACTATTTTGTAAAAATCAGAATGTAGCAGACTCAGAGAATCATGTTGGGTCATCAGATCCACAGGATGATGACCAAGAGTTTTTGATTCAAGTAGATCAGGTTTGAAGTGATTTTTACAGGAGTGTATCAACAATATAACTATGGATGAGTTAGTAAATCTATCAATTTTCTATAATTCTTTAATAACTTTTTGTTGAAAAATTGAGTAAAGAACCTAATATTATACAAATTAAAAGATGTAATTAATTAAAAGTAATGACTAGAACCTAATTACTATTCATTAGTATTTGATTTAGTAAATTATTTGCTATAACATCTTGTAGAAGAAAAAGTTTTAATATATGCAGGTTTGAGGCCATTTCACTATTTTGAAGTCTTTGTAATTGTTGCTATTACTTTAGAATATTAAATTACTATTGATCTAAAAGTCAAAATACTTTCCCATCATTTACATTCCTATTGTAAATCATGTTGAGCATTACTATTATTTTGACATCCAAAATGTATTCAAAACTTACATTTGTTAAATGTGAGTTCTAAAATGTATCAAGTGATAGAAAAATATAAGGAGAAAATAAATCTTATATTCAGAAGTTGCTTTTTACATTTTTTGTTAAATTTATTGGGATCACATTGGTTAATAAAATCTAGAAGTTTCAATTGCACATTTTCTGTACTAAATATCATAAAATATTATTCAACTCTATCAAATCCATGCAGGCACATTAAGTAGATGAAAATTATTTATTTGAGATTTAATATTCTCAAAATTTTAAATATACAGATGGCCAAAATACTTATGAGTTTTGGGAAATCTTGCTCTCTAAGGCCTCAAGGTGTGCTGATCATTGTTTGTCGGAATGGTGTCAAGTCTATTTAGACAGCTTGGCCCATTTTGACAAAACTTCTTTGTAAATTAAAGATATCAAAATAAGAGGAGGGAAAACTTGAATTCTATCACCAGACCTCAATGAACAAAAACATATTCTTACTCCTTTTTAATTTGAAAGAAAATAATTATTTTCAATGTTCCATTTAAAATTGTATTATATACAATAGTAAAATTGATGTTGACTACATTTAGTATTTTATCAGACCTATAAGTTTGATATCAAAAAAGTATATTTGAATTTTGCATCTACCAGTTCATGCTTGTATGGCTGTAGACTCTTTGAAAGATTATTTAATTGAACTAAAAATATTATGAGCTTTTGTTAATATTGCAGAACTCAACAGAATATATTTACCAGAATGCTTAATGAGTACTTAAAAAGCAGGGTGTCAGTTTGTATAAATTGTTGTTTTTATTATTATCATTATGGAACAATAATTTATTACTGATGAAATAATTGTTTACTGATGAAATAATCTCTTATATAACCTTACAGGAGACTATTTTTATATTTATTATTATTATTATTGAACAATAATTTTATTTATCATAATTGGTTCATAGAGAACTGATGATGATCTGAGTGTTATACTGTGGAAAAAAAAACAAAAACAAATGTTAAACTAATTTATAAAGAATGTCTACATATTCACACCTGATGTTAAGCATTGTGTACATATTACATCATTAAAATGGTCACCATTTTACAGACAAAAAACATAAACTCAAAGATTAAATTCTAGTTTAATGTTTATACTCACAGAAAATATTAAACCCAACATTTGAACCTAGACCTGTTTCCAGAGCTTCATCTGATATCTCATTGCATTTGGATTCAGAATTACATCAAGAATTCTGAATCTGGGGAAATTTTACTCCTGATAAGATCATATCAGATAAGATATGTTTAGTTTATAGTCTCAATTTTTGAAAATTGGTAATTTTGAAAATGGATGCCAATGATTGACAATTTGGTTATTATGTCAAAGTTACAAAAAGAATACATTCTATTAACATTAATAAATTTGATGCTAGAATTGTTTACTGATGAAATAATCTCTTAAATAACATTACAGGAGACTATTTTTATATCTTATTAATAATTTTAACAAATTTATTTTAAAAGTAATGTGAAACATTTAAAATTGAGCTATTATAGCAAATGGCAGTCTGAACAATTTTCAAGGTAAATGAATTGCTAAAAATACACCTAATAATGCAATTGCTAAAATAACATACAACTGACACTAGTGATTTTGAGTCATTTGTGTGAAATAGTTGAATTTCTAAATCTGATACTAAAATAATGATGCTTTTCACATGTAATAACATAATGTTAGGTATTATAGGGATGGGGCGAGGGAAAGTGGTGGTGGGAAAATGGAGACAACTGTACTTGAACAACAATAAAAAAAGTTTGTATCCTCTAATGAGAATTAACAATAAAAATTATGGCATGATAAATTTTATTCTGTGCTATATATTTACCTTATGAATTACCAATCTACAGATCTGATAAGATAAACACATAAGTTAATTAACTTTTTGAGTTATCAGTTAATTAAGCTAGATAATAAAGAACTATGGGTGGAACAAAGAAATCATTGACCAGAGAATAAAAGTAAAGGCTTTTGAAATATAATTACTTGTGCAGTATTTTATACTCCTCTAGTGTCTTAAAGTGCAGTTTCATATTTTAACTGTGTGTGCATGTGAGTGTGTACATGCAGTTGTAAGACAGGTAAGATCACCCCAACGTTCTCATTGTTAATGCTACTTTTAAGTCATTTTCTTTATATGGTCTCTGCATTTCACACAAAGTATTTAGAGATGGGGATACACTTTGCAGGAGTTTTATTGTACAATATTAATAATTAACATGGAATAGTGAGAATATTTTCATCTTTGATAAACATTGTAAATAAAATTTTCTATATTTTCCTTTTAAAGAATATTTGTATGGTGATCTAGATTTCTTACAGACTACAAAAGAAAGAAAATGAGAGTCTATAGAGTTATTCACCCTTTCTAGAGGCATTAATAATGTATTGAACCAGTAGTGTGCTACTAGGGATTCCAAACCAAAGCTTTGTGCTGGAATGCCCTCTTCAAGATACCTGCATGGTTTCTTCTTTTAAGTTTGTTCTTGAATGAAACATTGTCAGATAAGCTGTTTGTGAATACTCTGTTCAGATTATCCCCCCTTCTATCTCTATTCCCTAACCTGGTTCTATTTTTGTTGTAACTCATACTAACTAACAAAATATGTGCTTTGCTATTGTTGATGATGATGATGCATGTTGGTTTATTACTGGTTTCTCTCACTAGAACTAAGTTCACAAGGACAGAGATTTTGGTTTTGTTAATCCTCTCTCCCAAGCTCTGCTACAATTATGCTTTCAAATTTTTGTTGGGTATTGAATGACATGATACAAGAAACATAAAGCAAACCCCACTATAGTTAAATAATAAATAAATTAATATAGGTATTAAAATATTTGTACACAAAGAAGCATTTAATTAAATACAAATTATTATTATAGTTATAGCTATGAAAGTTCTAACTTTAATTTTACATTTATAGTCTTCTAAGGTATTCCTCTTGACAGATATCTATGATGTTAAGAACATTGACAATACACTTTTGTCACAATTCACACTTGACAGTGAGGCACAGAAGGCAGCACATAAAAAACACAAAGCTGGTCAGGGAGAGGGAGATCGATTTGCCACCTTTCCCATGGAACAGGACAGATGCTGAGGAAGCGGCCTAGATTCACAATCATGCCTCTGAGATGTGTGGTGGATTTCTGAAAGGTTTGACAGATTTAGGTGGGATTCTAAAAGGTCATTTTGATTTATCAATTAGTTACCAATAAATTAATAAATTAGTTATTCTTTGTTCTACTGATTATGTCTTTCAGATCATTAACAAAATCCTCCTTTCCTATCTATAATCCACTAGTATGTTGCCTTATGATGAACTGTCAAATAGACAAGTGCAATTTCCTTTTTTTTTTTTTAAAGATTTTATGTATTTATTTTTAGATGGGGGAAGGAAGGAGAAAAAGAAGCAGAGAAATATCATTGTGTGAGGGAAACAATGATCAGTTGCCTCTCCCTTGCCCCCAACTGGGGACCTGGCATACAGCCCAGGCATGACCTGACTAGGAATCAAACCCCTGATCTTTTGGTTCGCTGGCTGTCACTTAATCCATTGAGCCACACTACCCAGGGCAAACTCATGATCTTCCTCTATACCTGTTGCTCTGCTTCCAGAATGATCTTCCTTATATTCAAAACACATATTGCTACTTCAGAATTCAAGTTTTCCCAAAGCATCCATTACTAAGATGTTATTACTATTTTTGTTGTTAATAGTGATTATCTGTCTCCTGCAACCCAGACTAAATTCTAAAAAGAAAGGATTATTTTTGACTGCTCAGTTTCCTAGTGTACCCATACTTTATATATGCCAGATACATATTTATTGAATGAATAACAATAAACAGTCAAAGAATTGTGTATAGTGTCTCATTTATTTCTGATCAGATGTAGGACCATAAGCCTGATAGTGATTTTTAACCTTGTTTGCCCTTGTGTAACAACTCTTCAATCTGCTTTTACCTCTTGTCTTCTCTTTCTTGGTCACATCTTCCCTCTCCCTCCCTACCTCCACCCTATAGCTGCACACACACAAACCTGCACTGATATTATTAGCCCATCTGCCTCCTTCTGCTTCCAGGATGTCACCCTTTTTTTTAAAAAGATTTGATGTATTTATTTTTAGAGAGATGGGAAGAGAAGAAGAAGGAGAGAGAGAGAAACATTAATGTGTGTTTGCCTCTCACGTGCCCCCTACTGGGGACCTGGCCTGCAACCCAGGCCTGTGGCCTGATTGGGAATCAAACCCGTGAGCCTTTGGTTCACAGGGTGACACTCAATCCACTGAGCCACACCATCCAGGGACACCCTATTCTGAACATCTGTTATTTAGTAAGCACACATAAAGAATCAAATTCATAGTAGCATTTAGTAAGTAGCAAGTAAGTAAATGTTACTGGAGCTTAAACAAAGGGAATAGAGAGGGAAGGCAAAACTATACAGTTATGAAAGTTCTTGTACATCCTATTAGAAGTGGGAGGGAAGAGAGAGCAAAAGAGAAGGAGTGGGCACAAGAAAGATGCACAGATGCTGTACTGGGATAGGGCTGGGTCGTTACCACAGTCTCCTGAATAACCTCTTTGCATCACAGCATCCTCATTGTTGTGTATTCTTTTATCACTTGACTGGATTTTTTTTTGTCAAGAGTTTTACCTAGTCAATTGGGACCTTTGAAATATTAAACTAGTTTTAAGATATAAATAGATATTTGAGACATATTCAATGAATGGGAGAAAAAGGGTAAAACTATACTTAAACTTTTTCTACCTGTTTCATTTTTGGACTCAGCTGTGAGCTGTTAGGAGAAGCAATAGCAAAATATGAGGTAGAGGTTGATATAATATAAAGTAGCCCCTCCCCCCTTTTCACTTTCTGTAGTTTCAATTACCCATCATCAACTTTAGTTGAAAATATTAAATGGAAAATCATAGAAATAAGTAATTCATAAGTTTTAAATTATGGGCCATTCTAGGAAGTGCAATAAAATTTCATTCTACTCTACTCTGATCCACACAGGACATGAATTGTCCCTTTGTCAAGCATATCCACCTTGTAGATGCCCCCAGGCTGTCAGTCAGTGAATAGCCATCTCGGCTATCAGATCGACTGTTGGTGGTATGTCAGTGCTTGCATTCAGGTACTCCTTATTTTACTTAAAATGGCCCCAAAGTGCAAAAGTAGTGATACTGTCAACTTGGATATGCCAAAGAGAAGCCATAAAATGTTTCCTTTAAGTGCAGTGATATTTATATATAGAAAAAAAACTAGTTATGTATAGGGTTCAGTACCATCTGTGGTTTCAGGTACCCACTGGCAGATCTCAGAAAGTATAACCAGTGGGAAAGAGGTGACTATGGTATATTCTTAGTTTACCTTGTTTGAAATTTATAACATTTAAGTCTGTTTGGGAACATAACTGTCATCCTCTAGACAAATCTTGATTCAGTTCCACTAACATCAAAGCACATTCACATATACACTTTTTAAAGAAAATGGAGGAAGCTGTGGCTGGTGTAGCTCAGTGGATTGAGTGCTGGCCTGTGAACCAAAGGGTCACAGTTAGATTCCCAGTCAGGGCACAGGCCTGGATTGTGGGTCAGGACCCCAGTAGGGGGTATGCGAAAGGCAACCACACATTGATGCTTCACTCCCTTTCTTTCTCCTTCCCTTCCCCTCTCTCTGAAAATAAATAAATAAAATCTTCTGAAAAATGAGACAAAAAAAGAAAACTGAGGAATAGAAATCTAGATACTCATCAATGAATGAGTATCTTGGCTTTGAATGAGCTTGAGAGCCATGTTTTCGTTGAGATGAGAGAACAAGAATGAGAAATGGGGAAAATAGCATGAAAACAGGAATCAGAGAGAAGATGGCATTGAAATTTATGGAACTCCCATGACAACCTTCATGGCTTGTGATTCTTTTCTAAGGCTGGCTCTAGATGTAACACCACTTAGGACTTTGCTCAATGTAAGGAAAAAAGGGACGAATTTTTCAGGCAGGTATTTTTGTTTAAACTATCTGGAAGACTAACACAGGATTCTGTATTCTTCAATAAATGGTATGTTGATTTGGATTCAAGTTTTTCTTTCCCCAGTAATTTCACTAATGATTGAAGGAATACAAAATTCCTTTGTCAGAAAGAAAAGAAACTTCATATTTCCCTTTTTAATGAAAGGAATACAAAATGAGATTGAACTAAATTGAAAGATGATATATGTGAGTAGAATGAGCATAGTAAGAAAGATGACATGTCATAAAAGTACTTTTATCCAGATAATTCTAGCATTAAACAATAAGCTTGTCTGAATGTTGTATGTGTATATATTTTCTAGCCAAAATCATACTATTGAAGTTTTTGCAATAGTTGACATTTTTCTAATGTAAAACTTACTGTCTTTGTCAATGGAATGAAGCTCTAGCAGAAACATTTGACCAATGTTTCAAATCCTTACCTGTGAGGGATGTCCTAAATGACTGAAGGACTAATGTGGTATTGAATGGTACAAAAACAATGTTACTGTGCAATTGAAGGCAGTTATTAATTTGTTATAGTTGAATGCATACGCCAAAAAGTGCTATTAATGCCGGCCATTCAAGGAGAGAGATCACTCAGCCGGAGGGAACATAACTGTGAAATAGTTCTTAAACAAGATCTGTTCTTGTATACAACACAATGTCACTTTCACAAGCTAATATTCAGGAGGGAAAAAACAGAAAAATTGCAGTAAATTTCCTTAAGCTTTTCTCCAAATCTTTTAAATTAAAGAGTAGCAATAAGAGAAACTTTCCACCTTCACACCTTACTTCTCCTCATGTGCACAGGAGTAAGTACTTGGAAATATGCAACACAAGGTTGGCATTCTTATACTTACATGCTGGGAATTCGTATATGCCTTTGAGCTTTTAAGTACTGAATAATTAAAATATGCATTGCCATTTTTGACATGTAAATGTTTATTTAAAATTCAAGGCCTCATTGGTTTTAAATTGTCTAGATGAGTATCATCCCCTGATTAAAGAATTATTCTACCCCAATCTGTTTTACTTCACTGTAATTTGAATATAGGGAAGCTTATTTTATATGCCATAAACTGTTTTCATGTAAAGTTATATATTTGGAACATGATGTTGGAAAAGTACTGCACTTTTACAGTGATTGGAGAATGAATCATACCTAAATCTGTATCTTAGCTCTGCCAATTTCACAGACTCTCACACTGTTTTGGCTTTTTGTTTTATTTTGTTTTGTATTTAAGATTCACAGTGAATTTTAGGCAAAATTCTCAAGAAACAATATTCTTACATATCAGTAGTGTTTTCACTTTTTGTGTTGGCTGATTCTGTATGGAAAACACCAAGGACTCTCCTGTAATTATGTGATGATGATGATATTTCCAATAAAAATTAAAAATTAAGAAAAATTAAAATAGATAATTTGTGAGACTATGTGTTTCATTATCCATTATTAAATACTCTTAATTACTTCACATTAAGTTTCATAGAATTAATAATAATGAAAATTTTGTTCTCTTAAAGTCTATATGACTAAATCTATCAATATATGTTAAGATATAATTATTTTAAAAACCAGCCTATTTAAAATAGATAAATACTGAGTTATTTAAAATCAACTGAAAATCCATGTTTATCAATCAATGTCTTAGGTCTAGTAAAATGTAGAAATATGAAATGCAATTTGTCGTAAGTTGTTATCATCAAAGAACCATTAGATCACTTTAACAATTTTGTTTTAATTAGGAATAACTAAGAAAAACCCCAATCAGTTTCACTTGAACAGAAGCTGTTTATTATAGCTATTGGGATAATGTCATATTTTTTAATGAGATGTAATTCTACATGTGGGTCAAAATATAAATATGTTGAAATTTTACATAAAGCCCTAGGTACACGATGTAATTAAAATTCAAAACAATGTTTTGTCCTAAGGCAGATGTTTTGATTTATGATGAGCAAGCACAACCTCTAAAAAATTGGTCCAGATAAGATAATTTGTCCCTTAGTAAATAGAGTTATCTGAGATGTGAGCCAAGTGAAATAATCCATTCTTTTTTGAAATCTGAAAAGAGGTAAACTTTTTTAAAATCTGAAAATGAGCAGAAAGTAAATTTAAATACTAATTTTAAAGACTTTTAGAATTCAATGAGGAAAAAGTGATCTGGGAAAATTAGAAAATGCGAATTCAAAGATAGAAGAAATTATATAAAAGTATGAAAGTAACAAAGAGTAAGATCAAACCTTGGGAGCGGAAAGGGAAAAAGGGCAAAATCCTAAGAAAGAGACAGGTATTGGTGCTCTCTAAAGCATGCTTGCAATTTCCACAATTTTCTTCCTGATAATCAGTTCTTCTCAACCATTTCATCAGAAAATTCCCTGTGACTTTATTTATTTATTTATTTAGGGCATTCCTGTGGGAAATTAAGGGACTTAGAAGTGGAGTTCAGTTGGTTACAACATAGTACCTGAAGCCAGGAAAGGAGGGGTAAGGTGACTGTGACAAAGGACAAAACCCAGCAGACACAAGGGCAGTGAGGAGGTACTTGCATAATTTTCCCAGTTTGCATCCCATTGTAGAGTGAAAACATTGTAAGTCATCCAGAGATTCTGTAACTGGGTTCTCTGTGGAGACATTTTGAAGTACTTGTATTACCTGAAGTTATATTGCTATTATTTTATTCAAGATTAAGAGGTTCATTCATGTTAGTAGCAATGTAGGAAATGTGTTGAAAAGTTGATCATAAGAGGAAAAGGGGAGAAATCAGCATGACTGAGACTGAGGCTCTGACTGATCACACTACAGCAGTTGATGTTATGGGGATTATTTACACTGCATTGCAGGTAATGGAATCGGGCTGTACAAACAGATCAAACATAAGGCATTGCTGTAAAATTTACCTTTAAGAAAGACTTTATTTCAAACTTATATGCCAAAATAACCCTATTGGCAAGGCAGAACAGAATATGATTCAAACTTCTTAAGTCACATTTGAATTTACATTTTTTTCAACAAAGCTACATAAAACACTTCCCAAAACCCTCTTTAATGAACTCAACAAGGAATCAATAAAATTTTGAACATACATAAAATACTACAGATTGAAATGTTTTTTGTCACTGGTATATAAATGTAATCAACACAAGAATTACAAAGCCAAAATAATGCTCCTGGTTTCTGCCATGTGTGATGGCAAATATCTAAAAACTATTTTTATTCTAATTCTACTTAGGTCATGTCAAGGTGAGATAAAAATAATTGTAACTTTTTTTTTACATTTAATTTTAAGTCACTCTTTTCCATTTACATTTTTCCTCCTTTTGCCTGTTTCTTTGTGCCTATAAAAGGCCTTCTTGGTTAGGTAGTAATTTTTAATGTTAGTATTTTAACAAAGTGGTAAAGTTTTTTCTTTGTTCCCTCTGATCTCTGAATGTTCAACTGGCATTAAGATTCTGCCCAATTTATTTGGAGTCAATAATGCAACTTCATGAGTTGTGAGCACTAGAATATTACCTTTATGCACTAATTAATTGAATATGGTAATGAGGGCATGACTACAAAGTCAAAGGAGAAGAAAATAAGAAATAAGGCAATTTATTTACTGGTGCATAAACAGTGAAAGCAGTTTTCATTGTCTCTAAAACAATTGTTTTTGAATAGGTGTATTATACATATTTAAATAGATATATAAAAGAAGATTCCATTTTATTTTACTTTCTACATTAAAAGCACAGTGATAATGCCTTAAAGCTAAGATATCAAGCTAAACTCTGTGACTATAGTATAATTCATATTCTAAATTACTGTTAAAATGGTTAATTTGTTTCACCTTATGTTTCAAAGTTTCAATTTTATTTTTTGAACATATACTATGGCACTTTTTAATAGAAATCTGCTGCGGTC
>PVIA01016978.1:0-17086 GCA_004024845.1 Tonatia bakeri | reverse complement strand
TTTTTTTTTTTTTTTTTTGTCCTTTTGGGTTTTTTCCAGTTAATAGAACTTTAAGTCATGATTACAATCAGGTTATATGTGGTCCAGTAATGCTAGTAAGATGGCATTGCAATGTAGTTGTATAGACAAATCTTACCTTAGAAAAGATCCCTGGGTCTGGACTATATATATTTTACTTATTTTTATACATAGAACGTGTATATCCTGCACTCTGCTCTTTATTAGCTGTGAATACTTTCTTATGTAGCTAATGTAGCTAACTACTTTATATTTAATAAGTATATTTGGAACTTATTAAGATGCATTTCAATTTATAGGATGCACTGTCTTTTAATGACTTGCTAAAAATTTGAGTTGAATTACATTTATTTGGGCTTTGAAGGAGTCCACTTAAGTTTGACAGAAATGTATTTCTTTATAATGAATTTTTAAAAGTGAAAATCTAACACTGGTTATTACATCACCTGTACTTCCTGCTAACATGAAAACCCAATTTTATACTACTTGTGTATTATGGTCTGCTAAGATCAAATGCAATACTTAAATCCATAATATGAAATGGTTATTAAATAAATTGTGATTATCAATTTAGAGCCACAAGAGGAAATTATATTTTCTATTATGGAAGTATTGCCTAATAATTAAGAACAAAAATTGCAAAGTATTTCTACTACTTTTTATGACACTTTTAAAAAGCTACTTTTCCTTACAAATTGTTTATATAAACAGTGACAAAACAACATATATAAAAACAAACGAAGCCTTTATTTCTGTTTGAATTATCACACCCGTGATTTTTCCAAATATTTAAATGCCTTCTCTCCCCTCTTTGTACACCTCTTTTAAGCATGACCATATTTACTCCCTTAATATAAAAGGGAAAGTGAAGAACCATCATATTGAAGATGTTTTAGTAATTGAGTTAAACAAAAAGTATTTCTTAAAATAAAACTTTTGTGCTCCTATCAGTGTACCATCTAATTTATTCCTGTAGTCTTTCATCAATTCTCTTTTTCTGGAGCATTTTCTTGCCTTTAGAAGTGAAGAAGAAAGATGAATATGACTTTCTATTTTCACTTTCATTGTTTTATCTCATTTTTTGTAATTATAAAATATTTTAAATATCATTGTGGGTGAATCGTGCCTTTCAAAGTATTCCACTTTTCTTTTAAACTCTCCTTTGTTCATAAATGAAAATCTACTGTAATAGGGTTTAATTCTAGCCCTCCAGCAAACAAAATAGTTTTCACCTTTTTAATGCTATTAAAAGTATAATAGCATTATACTTTTTGTAAAAGTATACAGAGAAATACCAGTCAAAATAACTTCTGGAGAAAGCACCTGAAACTTCACTTCCCTTCCTTTCAAATCAGACAGGTCCTGATGTGTCTCCTGCAGTTTCCTTTATTGCTTTATCTTCTCTTATCTCTGCCTCCTTATCAGGGATTCAAGGTTTTTCCAGGCTGACACAATAGACTTAATTTTGTGGTAGAAATAACTGACTATGATAGATGATAGTGAAGTTAAAACATTTTCATTTCAGAAATGGGATAACAGAAGCTCCGTGAAGCTACACAATTTATCTCAAGATACAGTAACATTATCTGAGAATCAGGTTGCATAATTATGGTCCTCCTTCCACTACATCACACCAATTCTTGGCTCTAAGACTTGCTATCAAATAGGGACATAAATTCCTACAGCCAGACATCAGAGTTTCATAAGAAGACCAACCAGCAGAGGTCAACCTTTCTCAACTACTTGAAACATTCATGGCAGTACTCAGAGGGTAAAATGTGAGCATGTGTTTCTGTGTCAAAAATCAGACAAATTTTTACAGATAGATAAATGTTACCATATCCCTAAATACAAAAGTTGTTTTCAAAATAAGGTTGCATGTCTTCTACAGAATAAGGAGTAAATAAATTTTTAAAAATAAACAGATTTTTAAAAACTCTTTTTTTTTATTTTTAAAAACTCTTAATAATAGGTGAGGGAGGTAAGACTCTTGCCTAGATGTGTGACTTAGAGGATCCACATTATCTCCTTGAATTTATTTACTAGTCTCAAGTGAAGGAATGGGCTGTCACACTAAGGTAGGATGATCGAAATGTGCACACTCCAATCCCTTTATGTATACTTGCCAAGCAGCAGGAAGTACCCATTTTTCTGTTTGCAACTCCTGTGATTATTCTTTTGTTTGAGTTAGAAATAAATGACGTTGGTCTTTGTTATGTTTTTCTTTCAGATAACTTAATTGGGAACTTGGCCTGCTGGACTAATTCCATGGAAAAAATAAACAATGTAACCGAATTTGTTTTCTGAGGCCTTTCTCAAAACCCAGAAGTTGAAGAAATCTGTTTCGTAGTGTTTGCTCTCTTCTACACAGTCATTCTCCTGGGAAACCTCCTCATCATGCTGACAGTTTACATGGGCAACCTTTTCAAGTCTCCTATGTATTTGTTTCTCAACTACCTGTCTTTTGTGGACATTTGCTACTCTTCAGTCACAGCTCCTAAGATGATAGTTGACCTGTTAGCCAAGAGCAAAACCATCTCCTATGAAGGGTGCATGATGCAACTCTTCGGGGTACATTTCTTTGGTTGCACAGAGATCATCCTCACTGTAATGGCTTATGATCATTATGTGGCCATTTGTAAACCTCTATACTATGTGGCCATCATGGACCAGGACAGCTGCAATAAAATGTTACTGGGGACCTGGTTAGGTGGGTTCCTACACTCCATCACCCAAGTGGCTCTGGTACTCCAACTGCCCTTGTGCACCCAATGAGATTGATCACTACTTTTGTGATGTCCACCCTCTGCTGAGCCTTGCCCGCACAGATACATGTGTTGTTGGTGTTGTTGTGACAGTCAACAGTGGGACCATTGCTCTAGGAAGCTTTGTCATTTTGCTAATCTCCTATACTGTCATCCTGGTGTCCCTGAGAAAGCAGTCAGCAGAGGGTAGGCACAAAGCCCTCTCCACCTGTGGCTCCCACATTGCTGTGGTCATCATCTGTTTTGGTCCCTGTACTTTCATGTATATGCACCCTGATACTACCTTTTCTGAAGATAAGATGGTGGCTCTATTTTATACCATTATCACCCCCATGTTAAATCCGCTGACTTATACAATGAGGAATGCTGAAGTAAACAATGTAATGAAGAAAATATGGGCAGGAAGGTTTTCTGGGAAGTTAACAATAAATAGGTGGAGGTAATAATTTAAGTTGGATTATCTTAAATTTCCTGATCTATACAATAAGGAAAATAACAATTCATGGGTTTTGTGCAGGAAATTGACACATTATACAAAAGTAAATTATTTATTTATCATTATTATTATGTTATTTGTTCTAGTATGCTATAATGAGATCACTTTCTGAAATATTAGGACCAGAAACATCTTATTTAAACAAGAAAGTCACCAAGATCATTCTTAGCGTCATTATTTTCCCTCCATTTTTGCCTTTTAGCCATTTTCTTTAAAGAATGAGTTTATTGTGACGTTCTTAAGGCTCTTTTCTAGTGTTTAGAACTGTGATTGCACATACTAATCACTTACTATTTATCTTTATGAATTAAGTGATACATGAAAAAATAGCACATATCTGAACTAAAGCATGTTTATATAAGCCTTCCCAAACAGAATGAAAATAAAACCTAGTAAGGCTGTAGTGGGAGGAGGCATGTTTGCAGAATGTAAAAGAGATAAAATACAGGTGTAAAAAATAAAAAGCTTGTTTTCATCTTCTGGTCTTGGGAAAAAACTTTTCCTTTCTTTAGGACTCATTTTCTTTACCCAAACAGTAAGGAAATTGGAAGAAATTACCCCTAAGATCTTCCTTTTAATTGTAACATTGCAATATGTTTCTGCTAACCCTAATATTATAGTCCGTGGCCTGCCATCCCTATTAATAAAAAGATACTAACAGGAAAAATTGAGAAAAGGAATAAAAATTAAGCCATTGGTGGCAAACAGATGACTGTTACTCAGTTGGCAGGGTAAACACAATTTGCTGAAATGCATGGCTGGGAACTGTATTTTCTCCATGGTCAGAACCAAGCAGTTCTGCTGTCACCCACTTCCAGCTACACATTCCAGAAGAACTCATTCTGGACAAACACACATATCTTTCTTATATGAACTGATACCTGTCCTGGTTCTGCATTTCTCCTTCACACAATCAAAGCTTTATTTTTCTATAGCAAATGAATGCATCATTGATTACCTCTGCAATTGCTTCCTTGTCCTTGCTACAAATCTGACTATTTAAGTAACTGCCTATACCTGCACGTGTGTTGTGGAGTGTGTGCATACATGAGCTTTAGGTAAAGGACTGTGCGTAGGACTTTAAAAATTATCTCTGATGTTCATGCATTCATAACATTAAAGAAAGAAAAGATCCAAGGCAGGAAGACATCTGTATTACAAGTTATAATTAAGCACTGACTGGTGTGGCTCAGTGCACTGAGCACTGGCCAGCGAACCAAAGGGTCACCAGTTTGATTCCCAGTCAGGGCACATGCCTGGGTTGTAGGCCACGTCCCTGGGCTGGGGCACACCAGAGGCAACCACACATTCATGTTTCTCTCCCCGTCTTTCTCCTTCCTTTCCTTCTCTCTAAAAATATAAATAAAATATTTAACTTTAAAAAATGTTATAATTAAGAAACTCTTGTTTATGGATTATAAATCCTTGTTTATTGCTCCAGTTCAGTCAATATACTCATTGGGTCTCCATGGGACTCTATTTCCTCAGCTTTAAAGTGATGACCAGATCAGCACTTCTCCACCTCAGCTGATCATTGGAATCATCGTGTGGGATTTTTGAACAGATAATGGTATGTATCCTAAGAGTTTCCAATCCAGTAAGCCTGGATATGAATATCTTGGTTATACCTTTCCAAGGCACCAAGAGAAGAATCTATGAGCTCCTCTAATTGAGATTCACTCTGAGGAACTGCTGTGAACAAGAACAAGTTCATAAGGTCACTAGTGGAAACATGAATACTATTTCATATGTTTCACTTCCTGGTCTTCGAGAGTAATGAGGCTCTCAGTTTTTCCCTTCTTAGGAACTTCAGGCACTCAACATCGCTAGTATGTATTCATAGTCACCTTCATGCAAAGACACGAAAGCAAGAGCACAGTGTAGAAAAGTTATGAGATGAATCACTTTTATTTTTTCATGGTTTTATAAACTCAGTTCAAGATTAGCTCCCTTTGTGTTGATTGGCCAAACAGGTGGGAATATATGACAAGGTATGTCCAGAAAAAGTCCAGCAATTGTTAATATAGTGAGAATTATAATTATATGTTAACCTAATGAGAATGTTGTTTGTACAACATTGATATAACCTGGCAGCAAAGATGAGTGGACTGGAATGCACATGCATGAACAATGATGACTTCACTGTACTAGTCAGTGGGAGTGGTAGACACTGTTGAGTGAGCATGTGTACTTTGTAGCCATCACATTCAAAATGAGTGAGCAATTAGAGCAATGAATCTGCATCAGACCTTGCTTTCAGCTTGAACATTCCTCCATGGAAACTATTTGGATGATTCAGAAGGTCACAGCTCTGTGCAACTGGTGATTGTCAGCTTCATCACAACAACACACCTGTTCATGCATCAGGTCTCCTGTAGAGTTTTTTGGCAAAATATCAAATCAACTTCACTACATCCCAGATCCTGCAACTTCTGGCTTTTTTCAAAACTAAAATCAACTCTGAAAGGGAAGACAGTTCAGACCGTCGATGACTTCAGGAAACTACCACAAGACAGCTGATGGCAATTGGGAGGACTGTGTGAGATCCCAAGGTGCCTACTTTGAAGGGGACTGAGGTATCACTGTCCTATGTTGTATCTTCTTCAATAAATGTCTCTGTCATATTACATGGCTGAATGCCACCTGGACAGAACTTGTTTATCCAATGGTACAGCTCTTTACATTTCATTGACTCATAGACCTCTTGTGCTCTAAGAACATCCAGTATTATCTAGTCTCAATGTTTCCAAATCCAAATGCCCAATGTGCCATGGACTACATCAAAAATGATCACAGGGCCTCGTTAAAAAGACAGGCTTATTAAAATGAACACCAGAACTAGATACTGCCCATGCAGCTATAGACATTTCTGTTCACCTTCACCTTCCAGAGTTGGGTGATCTCACCCGGTGGTAACTGACACAAGGTCAACATCAAAACTAACCCCTGACTTGATCAGCCTAAGTCTTCATCACCTTTTCAATATACTTCATTACTTTTCTGCCTCCCCTTGCTCTAAGCTTTCTAATTTTTCAGGCAGTATATATGTTTCTTTGGAAGAGATAAACTATTGTTAAAAATCTTCATCTTCAACTGTACTTGAACAATGATTAAAATAAAATTTAAAAAGAAAAGAAAAAATCTTCATCATCCTAGGGCCAATCTCTGCAAGTGTACTTCTCTTTTGAAATCTTGGATTTCGGTTACACAAGACACAATGATTAAGCATATACAATACAATTTTGCTCTGGCTAGTGTGGCTCAATGGGTTTAGTGCCAACCTGCAAACCAAAGGGTCACGAGTTGAAATCCCCTCGAGGGCATATGACTGGGTTGCAAGCCATGTCTCCAGTAGAGGCAGTGTGAGAGGCAATGACACATTGATATATTTCTCTCTATCTCTCTCTTTCCCCTTCCCTTCCCCTATCTCTGAAAGTAAGTAAGTAAAATCTTTTTTAAAAAGGTATATACAATACAATTTCTTCATGGGAACTGCGGTGAACAGAATGAGCACCAGAAAATATCAGGTCCATGTCTCCCATATTTGAAATATTGGGTTCCCCACCCTCTTGGCCTTGGTTCCTCAGGTGTACACTGTGCTGATGGATGACCCTAGAAAATGTCAGAAGTCCCTTGTAATTTGCAAAGCTATAGGACGCTGGTATAAATTAAGGGAACACATCAATGTACCAAAGATGACCTTGACCTAGGCCTGTTCCCAATTGGTTATCTCTGCTTCTAGTTCAATCTTCTTTATTTCTCCCTAATATCAGGGCCTACCTGAGTGGAAATGAGACAGATATGCACAGTTTTAAAGAAATCTGAACATATACCATTTGCATAAGGAGCACTGAAGTTTAGCAAAAGGAACCTGGGAACATACATCTCTTTAGCATTGTGCCTTCTTAAACTCAAAGCCTTACATAGGAAGGGACATCTCCTATGTTGCACATTTATAAAAAGCATCAGTTTGTTCAGTCTTGGACAATTTAAAAATTGGATTATAAATACATAGAATTAAATTTATATCATTGAATTAAAAAGTGCTCATCATCCAATTTGAAACTTCTAATGACAGGAATACAATATTGGTAGAGTACTAAGACTTAATTATGATAACTTCCATAACTGTAGTGCAAACAGTATAATTACATCACCATTGCAATGCTTTAGAAGCATGATTTGCTAATGTAAATAGTTCAAATATAGAATACTAGTATATATTTTTTCATTGCTTTATTTTTTATTGCAATAGAAACCTCAAAGTAATGGAAGTGCTTAGGACCTCTCTGCCTATCTGAGAGGCATGTCAGTCAAGATATCTGTTTCCTAAAGCAGGGCACAACTGCCACACCATGCTGTCTTTAGGATTTGCCCTGATAAATGTGCTTATAGGGCTCACTATGTCTGGGATTATAATGTGCAGAGTATTCCACAATGTCAGGCATAAATTCCTGAATGTCAGAGCTTGAGGGGACCTGGAGATTATCTGGCCAACTCCCATTGTATAGAGACCTAGAAAGGTAAAGGGAGAGAAAGTGAGTGACTGAGAGCTTTCTCTCTTCATATTTGCAGCCTTTGCTGACAACACCCCAGCTCTCCATACCTGCTGTTATACCTGTCAAGATTAACAATTCTGAGTGTAGAAGAAGACCTACCAGGAGACAGGAAACACAGACCAGAGGCTTCACTTTCCTTCATATAATCTATATCAACATCACCTTTGCTCATGGCATTCCTCATGTCTGTGTTTCTCAGCATGCAGATGAGAGAGTTAAACATGGAGGGAAATCATGATGTAAAATATGGCAAAAGCGTTGTCGTTACTGACAGAATTGACCATGGGGACTTAGGTGAAGATGAGGGGCAGGAACATGAACACAACAGTGATGTGTGAGCCACAGGTACAGAGGGCTTTGCAGCAGCCCTCAGAGGAGTATGTCCTCGGGGTGGACAGGATGATGATGTAAGAAATTACCAAGATAGCAAAGGTCAGAATAGACAGCACCCTGCTGGTGGTGGTGATCACAATAACCAACAGGTTGGTGCTGCTGCAGGCCAGCTTCACCAGGGAGAACACTTCACAGAAATGATGGTCTATCTGTTTAGAACCACCAAGGGAAGTTGGCTAATAATCAGTACATTGAGGGCTGAATGGATAAAAGACTCAAAAATTAAGGCCATCACAAGGACATACCACACCTGTCTGCTCATGATGACCATAGAGGGAAGGGGTCTGCAGATCACTGCACAGTAGTCATATGTCATGAACACTAAATGAAGGTCTCAGTGGCACCAAAGGAGTACACATAAAACTTCTGGTCCATGGAGCTGTCATAGGAGATAGTCTTCCATGGGGCCAGTAAGTCTGTGATCACTTTGGGGGACAATATAGAGGTGAAGCACATATCCATGGAGGACAGATAGCTGAGAAAAACGTGTTGTACAACAGGCTTTTCACTGAAGCAACTGCCCCTGATGGTGGGAAGAATGAGCAGGATTCCTAAGAGAATTATAATCTAGCACAGTGAGAGGAGCACAAAGTAGCCCACTTTGCATCCTCATAACTAAATGCTTTCAGGAGGAGAAATCCTGTGCTTGTCAAGTCCCATGGTTTCTGTTGGTTTGGTCATTGGCAGGGGGAGATTAATATACCTGAAAACCTCAACTTTTAGAAATTATTAATTTATTTTGAAAGTCTCTGATTTATTCAATAAATATATTTTTTTGTTGTGATACTAATACGGTAACAATAATCAGTGCTAAGTGTAAGCAGTTACAAAATACATACAATCACTGTCCATAAATAGGGGACTGTTCATTAGGACAAACAGACTGTAACAGTAATAGCACAAATAATCAATCAGTTGCAATCATGGTAAATCCCAAAGTCTCACACCTACCATGAACAACAGAAGAAATTCTTAAAAGATGAAACCCTTTTTCAGGAAAATTTTGGCATGCAATTTCTGAATTATACATTAAGAGTGATTTTTAAATCTTTCAGATAGTCATTTCTTCTTCAAAAGCAGTGAAGTAACTATAATTTTCAGATCTTTCCAGTGACTAATTCTGTGCTAAATCCCAAAGCTCAGTAACGTCATTAGACTTCAGTGAGCTCATAACTTTAAATACTGGATATCTGGATGACAATTTCAGAAAGTACCTTTAGAACTTTTCAACCTTTTTCCAAATGAATGAAGTAAGCAAAGAAAAAAACAACGCACAGACACAACAGTATAGTGGTGATTATCAGAGGGTAAATATTTTCACATTAATTGATTACTATTTTTAAATTCCCTATCATTAACTACTGTACCTTTATTTCCAGCCCACATGAATATATCTACCATAGTTTGGGCCATCTATGTGGCAATTGTAAGAACTCAATGTTATAAATAAATTATTATTATTGGTATGATTCAAGAGAGAACTTAATATTTCCCCAAAATTCTAAGAGATCACTTTAGAAGAAAAAAAAAGTAGTTTTTACAAAAAGAATAATGAGTACAATCTCAATAGTCAAAAGTTTTCTAAGATAAAAAGTTTTCTTCAGCTATGGCTTGGTAGTTCAGTTGGTTAGAGCATCCCTCCCATACACCAAGGTCTTAGGTTAAATCCCTGTTCAGGGAACACAGAGGAATCAACCAATGAATGCATAAGTAAATGGAACCAAAAAAAAACTGGTCTGTCTCTCTCTTTCTCTTCCCCTCTCTCTCTAAAAAAAAATTTTTAAAGACTCCTTTCAGAAATGTGAATTTTCTCACTGCATTCTGTCACTATTCTAGCAGGATCTAGGTAAACATGAGAAAAACTTCAAAATATAATCCCAAGGAACAGAAGGGATAGTATCTAGATTATATACATTGTCCCTTAAAACATAAAGATCCTGCTATTATTTTAATCTGATGCTCTTCTGAGTCTGGAAGAACAACCGAGTTGAAAATCCATGTTCAGATATTAAAAGAACAGTGTCTAATAAGTGAGCTGCTAGGAAGGGAAATCTGCCAGACTGTTGATATAAGTATATAAAGTGTAAGTATAAACAAAGAACACTGCAAGTCAAGGTGAAGCAGGCAAGGAAAGCACAAGATCAAAATCGCAATGCTAAGTAGTCGGGCAGGATGGCTGATACACAGCAGTGAACATTGATAGCTGTTTGTACCTGGGCTGTATCTTCTATTTTAAATTGGCTCTGGCCCTGGCTGTATAGTTCAATTGCTTAGAGGATTGTCTAATATGCCAAGACTGCAGTTTCTATCCCCAGTCAGGACACATACAAGAGTCAACCAATGAATGCATAAGTGGGTAGAACAACAAATCTCTCTCTCTCTCCCCCTCAAAATCAATATATAAAAAAGGTATGTTGAAATTGACTCGATATCACTCCATATGAGTGTTTGCATTACCTATTTTCCTGAAAAAACTAATTCTCATGTCCCAAGTTAGGATTAAATTAATTCCACAATAAGAAGATAGTATCATCTATGGGCTTCTTCTACATCAGTCCAAACTATGAAGAAACATTTGAAAGATCCATTCATAGTTTGTCATCAGAGACCAGTGCCTTGCCCCAGAACTTCCTCATGGCATTTTTCACTTCTGCATTCCGCAGTGTATAAATCAAAGGGTTGAGCAAAGGTGTTCCAATTGTATAAAATACAGCCACCAACTTATCCACAGAGAAGGTGGTTGGAGGGCGGGTGTATATAAATATGCAAGGACCAAAGAACAAGATTATCACAATTATATGGGAGATGCAAGTGGAGAGGGCTTTTCTCCTCCCTTCAGCACTGTGGTTTCTCAGAGAATGCAAGATGAAAATGTAGGAGAACATCAGCATGACAAAACTCAATGTACAAATGGCCCCACTGTTGGACACAAGGAGCAGATTGGTCATGTAGGTGTCTGCACAAGCAAGCTGCAGCAAGGGCTGCAAGTCACAAAAATAGTGATCAATCACATTGGGACCACAGAAAGGTAAACTCAATGTCAGAAAAATCTGAGCTAAAGAATGCACACAGGAACCCACCCAGGCCACAACCACCAACACACCACAGACCTGTCGACTCATGATGGTCATGTAGTGCAAGGGCTTACAGATGGCCACATAGCGATCAAAAGCCATGAGTATCAGGATGAAGATCTCCAGACAGCCAAAGAAATGGGATGAAAAGACTTGGATTAAGCACTCACTGAAAGAGATTGTGGCGTCCTTCAAAAGGGTGTCCACTATCAATCTCGGGGCTGTGGTAGTAGAGAAGCAGGTATCCGATAAGGACAAGTGGAAAAGGAAGAAATACATTGGACTCCCAAGTGCCCGGCTGGTCTTGATAGTAATCATAATCAGAAAGTTCCCCAGCAATGTCCCCAAATAGAAAAGCAAGAAAGTGACAAACACTATTTTCTTCCTAACAGGATCCTGGGTCAACCCAAGCAGAATGAATTCAGTCACATTATTATTCAGCTGCATGATTTCATGAATGAGGATGAGGGGTGAGTGTGAAATTGTTTATCTGCAAAAAAAATAAAGGAATTAATTCATGACGTGATATATGATTTTATGACATGTCTTAAGAAAAATAAATATTCCTCAACATAGATACTTTGGTTGTAGTTTCCTAATGTGTCATCTCAGCATTTTGTCTTTGAACTTGTAATGACCACTTCATAGGGTCCTATGAGTCTCAAACAAGCTTGTGAAATTTACACTTTCCTACAGTGCTCTTCAAATACAACTCTCCTCTGGCAGCCTGTGGTGACCACTTTGTGATAAAGGAAATTCTCTCTCCTGTTCTCTGAAAGCTCCTTTTGTAGCTTTCCTTATTAATATTACATACTTAAATTCAGTTATATGTGTGATCCCTTTAGCCTCCTTTTTAAAATAAGAATCTTTGGAAACTACTAATTCTCGGGGTTTTATTCTCCATAGTTCCAAACTCAAGGTCTTGTACACTGTAGGTACTTCGAGTGTTTTTAAATTGGACCTTCTCCAGCACCTTTTACAATATCACATTTATCTGATATTTTAGTACTATTCTGATTACTGAACACATTTGTATCATTACTCTGCTGTGACCTTCCATCTATTATGTATGGTAAAGAGATAAACATGATCCCAATTTATAAATCCAGGAAAAAATATTCTCAGATCAATTTTAAATAAGTGAGTTAATTAGCTCCACACGCTGGAGCAGCTGTTGCACTCTGTATGGCTGTGGAAGACTGGGGGACTCTACCACCCAGAGAAATGATTACCTCAAGCATCTGACACTTTTTGCATGAATCCTTGGCCTTTAAAGAATGCAAGGAGAGCTTTGACAGTGTCCATGTCCTCTGATCCTGATGCAGGGTTTAGTGCATGTCTTTGTGGATGATCACATTCACTTTTCCCAGAGGTGCATTACACCTTTTGTCATGGGGTTCTCGAAGCAATTTGTCCTCCAAATGGGTAACAATGATCAGAGATGAAACAGCATTAGTAAAATAGTGCTTCTTCTAATAACACACCTCAACTTCCCCAGCAACTTTGGCCAACTTTAGAATAGCTGGATTTGTCAAGGCTATAGCAAACAGAAGACGTGTTGGATTGGGACGTATCACGGATGAGCTGAAAGGAAAGCAGACAGTGGAGAATAGGTGAGAGAATAGATGAGGGTGGAATACAGAGTGGTAGGCATATCTTTCCATCCTAAAAGTCCATTTTATTGCACAGGTCACAGTGAGAATCAGCATTTTCTCCATAAACTGCCCAGCCCTCCCTGACCCAGTTCTACTACTCTTCTACCTTTAGGAAACTCCTTATACTCATTTCATGTCTATGCAAAATTTACCATTCTCTGTTGGAAAGTTAACAGATTGTATCACAATTCTTTGTCCCTCAAAAGCCCAAATTAAAGAATCATCAAAACTCCCTCTCATGCACATGACACATTACCTTTCCCTTTCATTGTAGTTTTTAGCTTTCACATGGTCCTGGTTTCTCTAAACTTGCCAGGAGAAGTACTTATTCAGCCTTTCAGACTTCATCTCAGATGTGTATCAGCTGCAAATTGTGTCATTATATCATTCTAGCAACATGCGAACAGTAATAATTTGAAACTGTGCTATACAACACATTCCACCTGAAGCTGTCACTTCTTTATTAACAGTTTCTTCAACTTCTAACTAGATATATTCTCTTCTAACTTTTAATACACATGATAAAGAAACATCTTGCTCAGCTGTCATACATGAAAAGCATTTGAGAATTTGTCTGCACTCTACCACCTCAAGAAACTTTAGGGCATGGAACTCATTTTTCTCTCCTTACACAATGATGGCTTATCACTTACCTGGTGCTCATAAAATATTTGTTGAATTCTAAAGATTGTTTTATTCCAAAGTTGACATCCATTCTACCTATTTACTACATTAACAGTAAACTCCTAAAAACATTATTTTTCTGTTCATTTCTCAGAGAAAGTAGGTACACTATAAGACATACAGAAATATATTTAAACCATGTTGGATTATTTTGTAATGATATATTTCTGAGTTCAAAGATATAAATCTGTCACTTACCTGTGAGAACATTCTAAGTTGGTGTCAAGTGTTTTTAGCCCTTTTTAAAACCCGCCCTCCATGAAACACAAGGGGTAAAAGCCCTTTCTGCATTCCCAAGGGAAAATTTTAAGACATAATGACATACAATATTAGCATACTGGAGAGTAGCATTCCCTAGAGTACCCCTTCCTTCACTGATCAGAACGTCCCACGTGTTGTAGTAAACTTAACTTGGGTTTATCCATTTGGCCTACAGAAGAGTAAGTTAACTCTCCTCATCTTCAGTAACCAAATGCAAACAAGGTTTTCGAGGTATTAGGTGCCTCAGTGTGACCAAAGATATCAGGCGATAGGAGCCCAATACAAAGGATGATTGAAGGTGATAAAGAAAAAACAGGAAGAAGAAATAGAAGTGCCTTTGGTATAAGAGAAAGTGGGTAAGGAAGAAACTACTTTGCTCCCAACCAGGGCCCTAAAACAACCTTCCAGCATTAGGAGACAAAAACGTTTCTATTTCTTCCATTTATTTGCAAGTACAATCCAGAGAAGGCAGTGTTGTGCCTGAAACCTGAGGTTCAATTCTTAACCAACTTATCTGTATCATATTTGGAGAAAAAAAAATCAACACTAAAATAGGCAGGTATCCTGTGAAAGGAAGAAAGTCTTTGCAGCAGACTTTCCCTTATATATTAAATATCATTAAAATATGTGATCTAGAAATTTAAATCTGAGTTATGTGATTACGCTTCTATTAACAAGAAACATATTTATAAAAATGTTTCCATCTAGGTCTATATACCTATATTAATTAAAGGTGACCTGTGCAAGTTCAGAGAGGCATGATAGTAAGGGACCTTAGAATACTGCATGATATCATAAAGTTCTGTGCTCCCCAGAATTGGGCTCAAAAGCCTAGCAAAGTAAAACAAGATCTTCTGTTTGGAAAATAATCATGAGCTGTATCATCTCTCCTCTCCTACTGATTTGTTGCAGAGCTCTATAAATAGATGAACCTCCACAATCTTGAGTCTGCATGTCCTTTAGCAGTCGATATTCCTTAAAAGTGAAGAGCTAAAAAGATCGCCTGATTAAAGATAGATTTATCTTAATCTTGTATTGTAACTTAATAGTTCAATATGAAGATTGGCAGGATAGGGTGAGTGCTGGAATAAGTGAGCACAGAGGATCATTAGGGCAGTGAAACTACTCTGTAGAATACTGTAATGATGTGTTCATGTCATTATACATTTGCTCAAACTCACAGAATGCACAACACCAAGAGAGAACCCTAAGGTGAACTATGGACTTGGGTGATTTACGATGTGCCAGTGTAGGTTCACCAAGGGTAACAAATGTAGTGCTCTGGTAGGGGACATTGATAATGGGGGGAGGCTGTGCACGTGTATATGAGGTTATGTATACACAAGGGATATGGGAATTCTCTGTACCTTCCACTCAATGTTGCTGCTAAACATAAAAATGCTCTAAAAAACAAGTCTTCAATTTTTCAAAAATCCAATGTGACTTGTTAGCTGATGTATGGACTTTTACATACATATGCCAAGTCTCTCTCTGAGGTATAACTCCTTGGGGTCATGAGCTATAGTGAGGCAATGATGGTGATGTATTGTTTAGCTCATCCTTAATTACAGACACCTGGACTCCAGCCGTGCCTTTGGCTCACAAAGCAGGGAAGGAAAAGTATATTCCCTGTTGTGCATGGCCAACTGTAGTCACTACCTCCTTCTAACATGGACTCATGGTCTCCAAGGCTGATGCAATGCTTTCATTATTTAGAATGCTTCATGCCATAACTACTTCAACACTAACAGGCACTTTTTAATCAACTCTCCAGTGATATCTTCTTGTAGCAACCCAAGGTTTTTTGGCAAGGACCTTTGGGGATGAATCTTACTATTGAACTACTGCAAATGGGTCCTACTTGCAGACACAATTCCCCCAACATAGTGAATTCTCTGAAGATACTACATCAGCCACCTTGAATGGTATCTCTGGGTGCCCTGCCCCCCCATGAACTATGTCTGAGCCCTCTTTCCTTTCTCTGTGTTATTGAGTTCATGCCAGCACTCAGCCTTTACACAAGTATCTTCCTGGGATCCCTCTCCTCACTTCCCTGTCATTCAGAGCACTGGCCAGCACCACTGTTTATATTAATGGCTTTTAAGGTCACCCTTTTAGTGTGTGAACAACTGTTTCTCAAATATGAATACCTTGTAGAAGATTTTTAAAAAACATTCTGTGAAGTTCAGCTTCAGATTAATATTCAGCCCAAATGATGTATCAACCCAGATGATTTATCAGCCTAAACTTCAGCATTTGAAAGGCTGAAGAGCTCAATGCCATTTTAAGGTCATTTCTGACATTTCTGCCCATCAGGGATATGACAGCTTAGGTTACTGTCACATCCAATCAGCATAATGTTTCTGTTTACAAATCAGTCATGCATTCGGATTCACTGCTGATGTATGAATATTTATTCTCAAATATTAGTGAACAATTTAGTCATGACTTAGAATTTCTCCTTATTTGTTTTATTATTTTCACTTTGGTTTCCTTTTGCATATGAAACATGAAGCAGATGGACATTCTTATATCAATAATGGTAATACTAACTTCTTTTCCAAGATGTGAATTCAGACACAAGAACCACAGCTCAGCTGCAAATAACAGTAAATCACCTCAGGAACAAGCACAAATAAAGATACAAAGAAAAATGAAATTGCACGACTTTTTCTTCATTCATTTTTTAAACTAACACACATTATTGATAAAGAATGGAATCCTATCTCTTTTGCTTGCCTCAAATGAATTAATTATGTGAATAGGGCTAGCACAGTTCTGTAATAGCAATTGTGGGTATGAATGCACATGCACATATAATCCCTTTTTTGTATTTGGTTTTATTTTTATTTTATTTTTTTATTGTTGTTCAAGTACAGTGGTCTGCATTTTCCCCTCACCCCAGCTATCCCCACCTCACTCCCCTGATTTCACCACCCCTTGGTTTTGTCCATGTGTCCTTTATAATTGTTCCTGAAAACGCTTCACCGTCTTCCCCCATTATCCCCTCCCATCTCCCCTCTGTTTACTGTCTACTTGTTCTTAATCACAGTGTCTCTGGTTAAATTTTGCTTGCTTCTTTGTTTTGTTGATTAGGTCCCACTTCCAGGTGAGATCATATGGCATTTGTCTTAGAGTATGTTTTAAAATTTTAATATTTCACTTTTTGTTTGGTTTGGAC
>PVIA01016977.1:0-17096 GCA_004024845.1 Tonatia bakeri | reverse complement strand
ATTCTTGTTTCTTCATTCTTTTCTGTTTGGTTGTTCCTTTCTTCCTTCTGGTCCACTCCATTGATTTGAGTCCCGGTTTCCTTCCCATCACTATTGGTTCCCTGTGCGTTTTCCTTCATTTCTCTTATTGTAGCCTGCATTTGTTCATCTAATTTATGACCAAAGTCAACCAATTCTGTGAGCATCCTGATCACCAGTGTTTTGAACTGTGCATCTGATAGGTTGGCTGTCTCTCGATCACTTAAAAAAAAATTGGTTCTGGGGCTTTTAATTCTGTTTGAGTCATCTTTTTTATTTTTTATTTTCCTTCGGTCTGGTTGCGGCTGTTACGTACGGGCGGCGGAGCCTTAGGTGTTCACCAGGGCGGTGCACCCCAGTCGCTGGGTTGTGACGTTATATGTGGGGGTGGGATCTGAGAGGCAACAATGGCGCCTGCTCCACTCTCTCTAAGACTTCAGTCCCCTTTGCCACTTCCCACAAGCAAATTGGGCCCTTCTGGTGCTGGCTCCCGGGCGGGTGGGCTTGTGTACTTTCTCAGACTCTGTGGGTTTCCCCGAGGAGCCTCCTGTGAGTCTGAGAGAATCTCCGGGCCTCAACCTCCACAGGTGTTTTCAGTCGGTGCTCTTAGGCTTTGTTTCCCGGAGCTGGGTCCCTGGGTTGCGCGGTCCGCGTCGCTGCCTATTTTCACTTAGTTTCCCTGCGCATGAATGTGTGACTGTGGCCAGCCAGCTACCTTGCGCTCCTCACTGGGTCTGCTCGTTGCCTCCCGCACCCAGGGTCCGCCACCGGTCCTCCAGCTGCCCCTGCGCTTCTGCGGTCCACCAACTGCTGTCTGAGCCTTGAGTGCCTGCGTCTGCCAGTCATCGCTTTTTCCAGCCAGGAACCCTCGACTCCTCTCCGTAGGCCTCCAACTCTGCCCCTCCTTACTGGTCTGGATGAATGGTTATCAGACTTCCGTTCAGTTCATTTCTCTCTGTTCTGGTTGTTTTTGTTTCTCAATTTTTGTTGTCCTTAGTTTTGGCTGCGCGAGGAGGCACAGTGCGACCACGTGTGCCTCCATCTTGGCCAGAAGTCCCCGAGTAAACAAAACAATCTTGAGGAAAAATAAATAGTTGAAGGTATCACACTCCCTGAGTTCATGTTATACTTACTACAAGGCTATAATAACCAAAACAGCATGGTACTGGCATAAAAACAGACACATAAATCAACAGAACAGAATAGAGAGCCCAGAAATAAACCCACGCTTATATGGTCAAGGACAAAGGAGGCAAGAATACATGCAATGAAGTAAATATAATCTTTCAATAAATGTTTCGAAAAAGTGGACATATACATGCAAAAAAAAAAGAAGAAGAAGAAATGATCACTTTCTTACACCATATACAACAAATAAAATTAAAATGAATCAAGCACATAAATTTGAGACCTGAAACCATAAAACTCCAGAAGAAAACACAGTAACAAAGTCTTTGAATATACTCTTTGACATTGGTCTTAGCAATATTTTTTTCTGGATATGTGTACTAGGGCAAAGACAACAAAAGCAAAAACAAACAAATGTGACCACATTAAACTAAAAAGCTTTTGCACTATAAAAAAAGAAACAATAATCAACAAAACAAAAAGGCAGCCTACCAAATGGGAGAAGATAATTGCCAATGATATATCTGATAAGGGGTTGATATCTAAAACGTACAAAGAGCTCATACAGGTCAACATCAAAACAAGCAAATAAACAAACTTGTAAAAAAAAATGGGCCAAGGACCTGAATAAACACTTCTCCAAAGAGGGCAAACAGATGGCCAACAGACACATGAAACGATGCTCCACAGCACTAATCATCAGGGAAATGCAAATCAAAACCAAAATGAGATACATCACTTTTATTCAACATAGTATTTGAAGTCCTTGCCACAGCAATCAGTGAAGAAGAAATAAAAAGATCCAAAGTGAAAATAAGAAGTAAAACTGTCATTTGCAGATGACACGATACTGTACATAAAGAAACCCAAAAATTCTACCCAAAATCTACTAGAACCAAGAAATACATTCAGTAAAGTAGCAGAATATAAAGTAAATATTCAGAAATGGTTGCATTTTATACACCAGTAATGAACTATCAGAAAGGGAAATTAACAAAGCAATCCCATTTACAAGTACATTAAAATATATCTAGGAATAAATTTCACAAAGGTTATTAAAATGTCCATATTATCCAAAGCAATCTATAGGTTCAACACAATTTATATCAAAATACCACTGGATTTTTTCACATAACTAGAATAATCCAAAAATGTATATGCAACTACGAAGACCCTGAAAAACCACAGCAACCAAGAGAAAGAAGAAGGAACAAAGTTGGAGGTAACACCCTACATGATATCAAACTATACTGCAAAGTTATAGTATTCATAATGGCATGGTACTGGCATTAAAATAGACAAATAGATCAATGAAACAAATAGAGAGCTCAGAAATAAACCCATACTTATGCGGGTAATTAATGTACAACAAAGAGGCAAGGATACACAATGGGGTAAAGACATTCTAGTCAATAAATGGGGTCAGGAAAACTGGACAACATCCAAACGTTTCAATTAAAAAAATGGGTCAAGGATCTTTTCTCCAAAGAGGCCAATATATGAGGTCTGTCTGAAAAAAGTCCAAACATTGTTAATATAATGAGAATGGTTTCCACCACATAGATGTAACCTGGCAGCCAAGGAGAGTGGATTGGGATGCCATACGTGAACAATGATGACTCCACTGTACTAGTCAGTGGGGGTGGTAGATGCTGTTGAGTAAGCATGTATATACTGTGTGGCCACTGCATTCATAATGACTGAGTGAGTAGAGCAATGAATCTGCATCAAATTTTGCATTAAGCCTGAACACTCCTCTGCAGAAACTATTCAGATGATTCAGAAGGCTGCAGCTATGGGTAACTTGTGATTGGCAGCTTCATCCTGACAATGTCCCCACTCATGCATCATGTCTCATGCAGAAATTTTTGTGAAACATCAAATCACCCAGGTGACTCAGTGCCCCCTACAGCCCAGACTTGGCACACTGTGACGCCTGGCTTTTCCCGAAACTAAAATAACCTTTGAAAGGGAAGAGATTTCAGAACATCGATGAGATTCAGGAAAATACAATGGGGCAGCTGATGGTGACTGGGAGAACTGTGTGAGGTCTCAAGGTGCCTACTTTGAAGGGAATCGAGGTGTCATTGTCCTATGTACAATGTTTCCTGTATCT
This sequence comes from Tonatia bakeri, assembly GCA_004024845.1. Taxonomy (NCBI): domain Eukaryota; kingdom Metazoa; phylum Chordata; class Mammalia; order Chiroptera; family Phyllostomidae; genus Tonatia; species Tonatia bakeri. The sequence goes on along the minus strand of PVIA01016977.1, from coordinate 13,834 downwards.
TGTATCTTCTTCAATAAATGTCTCTATTTATCATAGTGCAAGGCTGGATACTTTATGGACAGACCTTGTATATATGAAAAGAAGCTCAACTGCCACTAATCATCAGAGAAATGCAAATTAAAATGACAATGAGATATTATCTCACATCTGTCAGAAAGGCTTTCAGCAATAAATTAACAAAAAAACAAGTGTTAGTGGGGATGTAGAGCCCTCATACACTGTTGATGGAATTGTAAATTGGTGCAGCCACTATGGAAAATAGTATGGAGGTTCTTCAAAAAATGAGAAATAGAACTACCCTACACAATCCAGCAATTTCACTAATGGGTATATATCCGAAGAAATCTGGGACTCTAATATGAAAAGACATGTGCATCCCTGTGTTCACTGCAGCATTATTTATAATAGCCAGGATATGGAAGCAACTCAAGTGTCCATCAATAGATGAGTGGATAAAGAAGTGGGGCATATATACAATGGCTTATCACTCAGCCATAAGGAAAAATAACATGCATGGGCTTAGAGGATATTATGCTAAGTGAAAAATGTCAGATAGAGAAAGACAACTACCATACAAATGTTCTTATATGTGGAATCAAAAAAAAAAAACAACAACCAAGAACAAACAAAACAGAAGCAAACTCATAGGAAAACAAACTGATGGTTGACAGATGGGAGGGTAGTTTCGGGGGATGGGTAAAATGATAAAAGGAATTAAGAACTACAAATTGCTAATTATAAAAATAGTCACAGGAATGTAAAATACAGCATAGGGAATATAGTCAATACTACCACTAGACTTACTGGTGTCATCATGTCACTGAATTGTGCCACACATTAATTAATCTTTAAACTTATACTGATTTTCTTGTATTCTCATTGACATATCCCCTGACAATAGCAGGCTGAACTTCTCAAGAAAAGGCAGAAATTCCAGGGCTAACTAAACCTGCAGGCAGAAATCAGTAAGAAAGTCAAGGACCTCCACTGAGAAACCCATTTGTGCTGGAAAGATCCAAGACAGAGCCTAAAACCCCTTCAAGAGAACTTGGGACACACTTCATTAGCATACTAAAAACCATGCCCATGGGTGGAGATTTAACATTAAAATGAGACATGCAACGAGATGTTTGGCTAGGCATGTTGCAAGCATGTTTAGGACTGCACATGCCACCTTGTAAATCTGAAAATTCTCCACCCTTCTTCAGGAATCTGTACCCCTAAAACCACCTATCTTTCCCACCCCATCCTATAAGATTTTACTAATTCCCCTAATTAGGGAGGAAGAGATCTTAGCTCGTCCTTCTCCCCTTCTTTGGCCAAAGAATAAAGTTTCTGACTCACTTTACCAAATAGTGTCTCGTCCTATTGGTGTGAACACCACCAGGCAGAAGGACCACAATTTGCAGTCTGTGACCCTCAGGAGTCAGTGAAGTCTAATCACTATGTTTTATACCTGAAACTAGTATGATATTATATTTTAACTATAACTGAAAAATAAATTTAAAAAACAGTTACCAGTTAGCCTATTCTAGATTCCATTAGTATGGAAAAGATCTTAAGAAGACAAGCAGTAAAAAGTTGTTAGTATGAGTCATCTGCTAGTCTTCTGCTTACCTCTGCAAAAGAAGTGCTGACGGTGCCCTAGCAGTATCTTTCTCTAAGCATGCACTATCAGCTGGGTGCTTCTAGAAAAGCCCAATGGTCCGCAAAGAGACATTTACATTCCCCAGTTAGTGTACAGCGCCCTTTCCCAAATACACCAACACACCCCATGTGTAACTACTTGCCACCGATTCTTTGGAGATTATTTTTGCATCATTATAAGCAAAGAAATCAATACCAAATAATTGATTTGGGAAAGAACAAGACTGTACAGCAATAATACATAAAGTTAGTCAAACCCTGCTTTTCAATTGTTTTGAAATGACAGATGCTCCTTTCTGAAATAGGTACTCATCCTGCATTGATGAGCTTGTATTGTAGCCATATAGAGGCCCAAGATAGATGAGGTCCCACAACCCTAATTGACATAACAGCTCCTGAGTGCTACACAGACTCAAGATGCCTTTTTAGATTCAATAGTAATATGTTAACTCAAATCCAGATTCTCTTTCTGTAGTTTACCCCTCGGTTTAATTTAAAAAGTGGAGGCTGGGGCACAGCGTTATTCTGCCAGTGCCACTAGACAGTTCCATTGTATAGGTGCTGCAACTGCAGATGACAGCTAGCCAAAGGTCTGGTCCAGGTATACATTCTCTCCTGATAGATAAAGCTAGTAGTTTACCTTATCCATTAATTTATTAAGATAACATCTGGCCTTTCTAAGCCAAAGTAACACATAGAAGTAATTTAGTATACACTAGTCTTTTGGACTAGTGTATAGAATCAGTGAAAAGGGACTATGGAAATGGAGGTCTTACCTTGAATATACATAGAGCTTTGTGCTTTTAAACACTCTCATATGCATTATTTCACCTGACCCTAACTTCAGTTCCACGAGGTAGATTATCACTGTAAACATCTGAAAGAAGAGAAAATTGAGGCTCACGTGCTATTACTGTCTTAAAGTAACACTGGGAAAAACTAAGGGACAGTGAGAGAAATGAATCCTTATCAGGAACACTGTTCTCTTCAGCCAACAGCATCACAGATACTACGGCCATCCAGTTTTAAAGCTGAGGAAGTGGAGACTCAGAGTAGCATCTGTGACAAAGCTAAGTGGTAGAGCCAGAATCTGAACCCGGATCTTTTCGACTGCAAAGACCATGCTTTATTTATTACATTGATAAAGTCTACAACTTACTGTTACAGTGAATGTAACTGGATAACTGGACAAGAACTCTTGATGTTGAGTTTTAGCCTTCTTGAAGAAGTGGGTTGTTTGGAATGGGTAATGTACATTTAAGAAATTAATATGTGACATAATGAATAAATTATAGGCTTTGGAGTCAGAGATTGGTATTTAAATACCAGTTCTACTAATTTCTAGCTGTGTGACCCTGAGCAAGTTAGCTCACCTCTCTGAGCTTTATTTTCCTCATCTGCCAAATGGATAAAAAAGATCTTAACTTCCTAAAGTTGATGTGAAAATTAAGTTGTATAACAATAGCATAGTTCCTGGCACATTAACAAATATTGGTTAACTTCCTCTATAAAAATGTTTCTCAAGGAAGCAAAGAAGTTATCAAGCAGAGAAATACAAGAGTCTCTCATTTTCTACAGAATAAAGAAACATGAGGTGGAAGGCACATGGCAACAGATTTCATTTGTACAACAGCCTTTGCAAATAATCATGGCTCAAGAATTACCTTCTTTAAGAATTCTTTGACCTTTAGTGTCTGGGTTAAGGTCCTTCTAAACTCCCACAGAATGGTGTTTACCTTTATCTTAGCATTCAGTAACATGTGTTGTAAGTCATTCTCTTTACATGTCTGTTTTCTCCTCTGGATAAGCAAGACCCCTGGCTTATTACAATATCTGGTATGAGGTAGACGATCAATAACTTTTTGCTGAGTGGAAGAATGAAGGAGAAAACAAACCAATCCTGATAACAGTGCGCTCAGTAAGATTAAAATCAGATTTATAATATTTTCTTACCTTGACTGCATAGTTATTAAGTGGATCTTTTGCATATGAAGCTGTGTAGTAAACTGCATCACCTGCCTCACAACATGGCTTGTCACTGGTTAGCCTGAAGTCTGACCAGCTGTCTACCCCAAAACGGAGCTTGTCTTTCTGCCCAGCCATGAAGAGGTCTTCACATTTAACAGCCAGTTTCTTTAAGGCATCTGTATGAAGGCTTCGGATTTTTCCTACCACTTCTTCCTGATTCTCAAGTCCTCGATAAAGTGCATATCTCTGTGGCTTCTGGATACCTCGGCCCTGTCTCCACGAGGGACCACACCGACTGTACAGGGACTCCATGCTGTTGGAAAATCTATCCTTAATACTGAGACTGGTTAAGCTGGAGATGCTGTTTGCTGCTGAGGAGATAGGTCGCTCCTTGTGCAAAGGTCTCTCCAAGGAGTCACAAGACTCAGTGTCTAGTCCCTTGAGTTCGTAACTGATGGAAGAGCCCGCACTGCTGGCGTCCCAGTTGGGACTGATATCATAGGTGGGATTAGCCATGACACAAAGACTCGTTTCCATGGGTTTTTGCAGGTCTTTGGAGATTGGCTCTGTATTGGCTCTTATGATCATTTTCTTTGGCAGTGGGGGTGGTTTAATTTGGAAAGTATTAGGTGTTTCTTGGTCTGTTTTCCCACCAAAGGCAATGGCATCATCCAAAGCTCCCTTAAGCTGCCGTGGATGCTTGGGAGGTATCATAGCTGCTCTAGATTGCCCTGAATTGTTTTAAAAGAAAGAAAGAAAATATGTAAAATTTTCATTATTGCTATATAATTGAAACTTAAGCAAAAAGGGGTAGGGTGTCATAAGAAAGTATTGGGTTAGCCAAAAAGTCTGTTTAGTTTTTTTCCGTAGAATAAAAGACACATTTTTCATCTTCACCAATAACTTTATTGATTTAGATATTTTGAGTATGTTGGCTATCTACTGCTATTGGCTTCTAGTGGGTAGAGGCCAGGGGTGCTGTTAAACATCTTCCAATGCATCACACAGCCCCACAGAAAAGAATTATCTGGCCAAAATGTCAATAGTACCAAGGAACTTCACAAACCACTTTTGATCAGTCACAGCACCTTCTCCATTCACAGCACAAATCTTTTTTTTTGCTTTTCAGTTGTGTTTTTACCTTTCTTGAAATAATAAAGCACAACATACCAAAAATGTTGCACTTTTTCCATCTTCAATATTAAAATGGCTACACAAAAATTCACCAATTTTGGTAAGTTTTTAAAAAATGCACACTGATATGACAGCTGTCACAATACTATCTAACAAAGTTGTTTCAAGTGAAGTTAAAGACAACTAAGCACTACTAGAGCAATCATATGGAAAAAAACTAAACAAATTTTTTGGCCAACCCAATAGGAAGTCAATGCCTTAATTCAAAATGACAGAAGAAAACAATCGATGAACAAATAGTTAAACACTAAAGGTAGAGCTCAATACTTGCTGGGAAGAATAAATGTGAATAACGTCTCAGCATTTTTATGCCAGAAGAACAGGGTGATAGACTATGTTTTCAAAATGAATCCATCTTCTCTACTCCTGAACCACAAGAGTACTGTATTTACCACACTAGAATATTAAGGAGTCAGAGATATTAATACAATTGTGTTGTGACAGAGTAGAGATAACAGCATTTATGAGTAAAAAAATACTTGAGGTTATTATTAAAAACAATTGAAACTAGCAATGAGACCACCAGACAGAAGCTCAGAAGATAATATGCTGTTCTTTTAACTTTCTTCCAACATTACCTTATACTCTATACAGCACCTGCCATTTTCAATTTAACGCGCATGAATACAATTTCATAAATAATGCTCTTTTATTTCACTACAAAAATGGACTCTGGCACTGCTTAAACTGGTCTATGTGTAAGAGTCCTGTGATTGTAGTCTATATGAATAGTCAAGAGCTGTCCCAAACATCATTCACAAACTCTTATATAATACTGTTTTGAGGGGTACATAAACTGATTTGAGAGATTGTTCTTTTGAATGTTAGACAAACCCTATGTATAGAATCAATCACCTCTGCTTCCTTTCCAGTATTTATGCTCATAAGACGATAAAACACGTATGTGTGTGATCAATAATACCTTGGGGCTTATTGTATAATGGAGAAGGAGCATTATTTTTTTGAAGACAAAGAAATATACCATGAAACTTTTATAAAAGCTATTAAAATTAATATTGTTACTGAGGCCACCACTTAATAGCTCATCAGAATTAGAGCACAGTGCTCTGTTATGGGTTGGATTATGTCCCCTCTCCCAAAATATGTTGAAGTCCTAACCCCTGTTATCTGTGAATGTATCCTTATTTGGAAATAGAGTCCTTTTCAGGTAATCAAGGTAAAATGAGGTCATTAGAGTGGTCCCTAATCCAATATGACTGTTGTCCTTATAAAAGCAAAATGATATATGAAGGCGGACACACACACAAAAACACCATGTGATGACAGAGGCAGAGATTGGAGTAATGCAGGTGCAAGCCAAGAATTTCAAGGATTGGGAGCAAGATGGCAGAGGAGTGAATGGAAGCCACACATACCTACTCCCGGGACCAATTTGGAATTACAATAAAATTGTAGACAAATCACCCATAACGAGCAACTGAACAATAGTGACAGAGAAGCCTTATAACCTTGGACAAACAGAAGAATCATCTTCAGCACTAACTGACTGGTAAGGAGTGTGGTGGAGACTTGAGAGGGCTAGCTGGGTGCCAAGAGGCAGCAGCACTAGAGGGATAATTAAGCAGATGGGTAGATATCCCTGTAAGAATGGGGTCTAAACTCTAAGCTGGGATGCCCAGCCTAGAGCAGCAAAGCTCAAAAAGTACACAGACAACAACTGGTGGTGAAAAGCGACAGGGATGCTCTCTGCCAGAGATGGATGACTAGAGACACAAAGAGCAGTTTAAAGGGCCAATGCACAAATTTTCATTTGCAGCCACTTACCCGGGGCTCTGGCAAAGGTGGGGGCAGAGTGGCTAGGTACGCCTGAGGAGAGACTGGGGACAGAAGCTTTGGGGAGAGAACTGAGAGAACAGACGCTGAACTCCTGGTGCTGAGTCAGCTTCCATACCACAGTAGCCATCCTGCTCAGGCAGCCCAGTCCCCTCTGAGCAGCAGCAGACTGAGGGGAAACAACAGTCCTGCTCTCAAGACACTCTGCACTGGCTCTGTGGTGCTTAAGCCTGACTGCTGAGTACAGACTAACTAGATTAAAAACTGAAGGAGACAGCCACAGAGAGTAGATCCCTGGCAAAGGGCAGGGATCGTGGACTAGAGATGCTTGAGAGACTGGGGATGGAGGCTTTGGGCAAAGAATTGAGAGAGCGGCCATGGGTATCATAGTGCTGAGTCATCTCCCATACAGCAGCAGCCATCCTGCTCAGGCAGACCACTCTCCTCCAAGCAGCAGCCTAAAGGGAAACAATAGCCCCAGCCGCTGGAGCAATTCTGCCCTGCCCTATGGGGTGGAAGCCTGACTGCTCAGTGCAGAGTGACTAGATTAAAACTGAAGGAGACAACTATAGGCAGCACATCCCTGGCAGTCTCAGAACAGGCTGCCTAACATCAGACAGGGTCAACATCTAACATCACTAAAGGCAGATCCAGAAAGAAAAAACAATGGTAAATACTAGAGTCTACCAAAATGAAATCCACTGTGGTCCGCTCCATGATTAGTGATATTTTCTTTTCTGCATAGCGTTTTAACATTCATTTCTTGTCCAGCAAGTTTATGCATATTAAGTCACTAGAATTTATAGTATAGTTTATTCCCCTCATTTCTTATAATAGTCTTACTTAATCTCTTTACACCCTTACTAATACTGGTTCATCTGCTATTCATAGTGGGATTGGGGAGGAGAGATATTTCTGTGGATGTGGGCTTGTTTCCTGGGCTTTGTGGTTTTGTTCAGGCAGCACCTGTACAACAGCATATACGACATGGTGGGTGGAGTGACCCTCACTCAGTCAACCAGCTACAGAGAAGGAAGAAAAGAATTCACAAAAGAATGACCCAGCAACAATTAAACCCAATTACATCCAGAGAGCCAACATGAATAGCATAAAGGGCATCCTAAAAGCATCGAGTTCAGGAGATCAAAGAGACTGAACCACTGAATCTTACAGGTCTCCTATCATACAAGTACATACCACAAACTCAGGGAGTCAGAACAGATCAATTTAAGAAGCAGAGGTGAACAAGAAGAGTATCACAAACAATGGGAAGACAAAGAAACAAACCCCAAATGAAAAGAAAGGAGGAGGCCTCAGGGAGAATGCTAAATGAAATAGAGGTGAGTCAACTATCACATATTGAGTTCAAAACAATGGTTATAAGGAAGCTCAATGAACTCACTGAGAATTACCAGAAATTACAGGGAAACTACGAGGAACTTACTGCAAACTGTATCAATATGAAAAAGGAAACAGAAATTATCAACAAGAGTCAAGAAGAAATGAAGAATACAATTTCTGAATTGAAGAACACACTACAAAGAATCAAAAGCAGGCTAGATGAAGCAGAGGACTGAATCGGCGAGCTGGAGGTCAAAGTAGAAAAAAGATCCCAGAAACAGCAATAAAAGAAAAAAAGACTCAAAAAGTATGAAGAGGGATTGAGGGAACTGCAGGAAAGTGAAACATAATAATATCCATATAATAGGCATACCAGGAGAAGAAGAAGAAGAGCAAGGGATAAAAACTTGTTTGAAAAAGTAATAGTGGAAAACTTCCCTAATTTGATGAGAAAAAAAAGTCACACAAATCAGGAAGCACAGAGGGTTCCAATCAAGAGGAACCCAAAGAGGCCCACTCCAAGATACATCATAACTAAAATGGCAAAACTCCAAATAAAGAGAGGGAATCTTAAAGGTAAAAGGAGAGAAATAAGAAGTAATATAGAAGGGAGTCCCAGTAAGACTAGCAGCTGACTTCTCAATGGAAATGCTCCAAGCCAGAAGGGATGGCAAGAAATATTCCAAGTAATGAAAACCAAAGCCCTGCAACTGAGACTACTCTATCCAGCAAGGCTCTCAATTCAAATGGAAGGTGATATAAGGAGTTTTTCCCAGACAAAAGAAGGCTCAAAGAATACACCTCCACCAAACCAGCTCTGCAAGATATGCCAAAGGGACTGCTTTAAGAACAGGAAGAAAAAGAGTGACAGAGAGAGGAACACAGGTACCAAGGGAATAAAATAGCAATGAGTAAGTATCTATGAATAATAACCTAAAACGTAAATGGATTAAATGGCCCAATCAAAAGACACAGAGTAGCTGAACAGGTAAGAAAAAATGACCCACACATATGCTGCCTACAAGAGACCCAACTCAGAACGAAGACCTATAAACAATGAAAGTGAAGTCTGGGAAAAAATATTCCAAGCAAACAGACAGGAAAAGAAGCCACAGTAGCAATACTTATACCACACAAAATAGACTTCAAAACAAAGACCATAAAAAGAGACCCAGAAGGTTACTTCATAATCCTTAAGGGAAGAATCTATCAAGAAGACATGAGCTTTAAAAACATATATGCACTTGACACAGGAGCACCCAAATATATAAGGTAAATTTTGGAGGACTTCAAAAAAGATATAAACAGCAACACACTTAATATTAGAGGATTTTAACACCTCACTGTCAACAAAGGATAGATCTTCCAAACAAAATATCAACAAGGATACTGAGGCATTGAGTGATGCCCTAGATCAAATGGACTTAACTGATATATATATCAGTTAAGAGAAATATATATCAGTTAAGTCCATTTTTATGTATCAGTTAAGCCCATATATATACATATAAAATGATATATATATAAGGAGATATATATATATCTCCTTTCATCTCAAAAGAGCAAAACAGACATTCTTTTCAAATGCACATGGTACATTTTCAGAAACAGACCACATGACAGGACACCAAGAAAATCAAGAAAATTGAAATCATATCAAGCATTTTCTCAGACCATAAGAGATGAAGCTAGAAACCAACCTCAAGGAAAAAAACTCAAAAACACCCAAATTCATGGAGATTGAATAGCATGCATTAAACAATGAATGGGTTAAGAATGAGATCAAGTAAGAAATCAAAATGTTTCTGGAAGCAAGTGAAAATGAACTCGTAACAGTTCAAACCTTATGGGACACAGTGAAGGCAGTCCAGAGAGGGAAGTTCATAGAGATACAGGCCTACCTAAAGAAGACAGAAACATTTTGAAATAAAGAACCTAACGTTACATCTACAAGAACTAGAGGAACAACAACAAACCAAGCCCAGAGCCAGAAGAAGGAAGGAAATAACCAAGATCAAAGCAGAATTAAACTACATAGAGACTAAAAGAGCAATTCTAAAGATCAATAACCCAGGAGCTGACTCACTGAAATGATAAACAAAATTGACAAGCTTTTAAGCAGACTCATCAAGAAAAAGAGAGGGGCTTCCTTCCACAATGGAGGCATAGGTAGATACGCTGTGCCTCGTTGCACAACCAAGATAGGGACAAAAACAATTTAGAAACAGAATAACCACCAGAACTGACAGAAAATTGGACTGTATGGAAGTTAGACAACCAAGGAGTTAAAATAGACACGTTCATCCAGACCAGTAGGAGGGGCAGAGTCCCATGGGCAGCAGGGCAGAGAGGGGTCGCAGCATAAGGAGTGGTGGGACTGGGCGCGTAAGGCATCCCAGGCACGCAAGACTGTAGTGGGCAGACCCTGGACTGCAACCAGCAGACCTAGCAAGGTGGCGATTGTGAAGCAAGGCACTACGAGCAACCCAGGGTCCCAGCCTCAGGAAATAGAGCCTCGGGGCACCGGTTGAAAACACCTGTGGTGGTTGAGGCGCAGGAAGAAACTCCCAGCCTCACAGGACAGTGCGTTGGGGAGACCCACAAGGTACTAGAACGTACACAAGCCCAGCCACATGGGAATTAGCACCAGAAAGGCCCAGTTTGCTTGGGGGAAGTGGGGGAAGGGACTGAAGTCAGAGAGAGAGTGAAGCAAGCGCCATTGTTCCTTCTCTGACCCCATACCCACAAACAGCTTCACAACCCAGAGACTGGGTTGACTCGCCCTGGTGAACACCTAAGACTCCGCCCCTCATATGTAACAGGCGCAACAAGACAGAAAAAAAAAAAAAAAACTGGCTCCAACGGAAGAAAAGATCAAAGCTCCACAGCAAATACAACTAAGCAACCAAGAGACAGTCAGCCTATCAGATGCACAGTTCAAAGCACTGGTGATCAGTATGCTCACAGAATTGGATGAATTTGGTCACAAATTACATAAAAAAATGAAGGCGAGTGTAATGAAGGAAAATGTACGGAGAACCAATAGTGATGGGAAGAAAACTGGGATTCAAATCAATAGAATGGACCAGAAGGAAGAAAGAAGCAACCAAACAGAAAAGAATGAAGAAACAAGAATTCAAGGCCCTGGCTGGCGGAGCTCAGTGGATTGAGTGCGGGCTGCGAACTAAAGCATCGCAGGTTCGATTCCCAGTCAGGGTACATGCCTGGGTTGCAGGCCATGGCCCTCAGCAACCACACATTGATGTTTCTCTCTCTCGCTTTCTCCCTCCCCTATCTAAAAATAAATAAATAAAATCTTTAAAAAAAATTTCTAAAAAAAAAAACGAAACAAGAATTCAAAAAAATGAGGAGAGGCTTAGGGACCTCCAGGACATCTTAAATCATTCCAACATCTGAATTATAGGGGTACCAGAAGGGGAAGAGGAAAAACAACAAGTGGAAAAGTTATATGAACAAATAATAAAGGAGAACTTCCTCAATCTGGCAAGGGAAATAGACTTCCAGGAAGTCCAGGAAGCTCAGAGAGTCCCAAAGAAGGTGGACCCAAGGAGGAACACACCAAGGCACATCAGAATTACATTACCCAAGATAAAAATGAAGGAGAGAATTCTAGAAGCAGCAAGAAATAAGGAGATAGTAACCTACAAAGGAGTTCCCATCAGACTGTCAGCTCATTTCTCAAAAGAGACCTTACAGGCAAGAAGGGGCTGGAAAGAAGTATTCCAAGTCATGAAAGGCAAGGACCTACATCCCAGATTACTCTATCCAGCAAAGCTTTCATTTAGAATGGAAGGGCAGATAAAGTTCTTCCCAGACAAGGTCCAGTTAAAGGAGTTCATCATCACCAATCCCTCATTTTATGAAATGTTAATGGGATTTATCTAAGAAAAAAAAAGATAAAACACAAGTATAGTAAAATGACAGCAAACTCACAATTATTAATTACCACACCAAAAACAAAAGCAAACTAAGCAAACAAGTAAAACAGGAACAGAACCACAGAAATGGAGATCACATGGAGGGTCATCAACAGCGGAGTGAGAGAGGGAAAAGGTACAGAGAATAGGTAGCATAGATGGTAGGTAGAAAATAGACAGGGGAAGGTTAAGAATAGTATGGGAAATGTAGAAGCTAAAGAACTTATGACACATGGACAGGAACTAAAGGGGGGTAATGTGGTGGGAGAGGGTGTGCAGGGTAGAAGGGAATGAAGGGGGGAGTAATGGGACAATTGTAATAGCATAATCAATAAAATACATTAAAAAATAAGAAAGAAAAAGAGAGGACCCAAATAAACAATATCTGAAATGCAAGAGGAGATATTACAACTGATACCACAGAAATACAAGGGATTGTAAGAAATCAGTACAAAGAACTATATGCGAAGAATTTTGAAAACTTAGGTGAAATGGAACAGTTTCCAGAATTATATAATCTTCCAAAACTGAACGAAGAAGCAGAGATCCTGAACAGACCAATAACAGCAGATGAAAACGAAGCAATTATCAAAAACCTCCTGGTGCAGAAAAGCCCTGAATCAGAAAGATACACAAGACAATTTTACAAAACATTTGAGGAAGAGTTAATGCCTATCATTTACAGACTAATCCAAAAAATTTAAGAAGAGGGAAGACTTCCAAACTCTTTTTATGAAGCCAGCTATATCCTAATCCCAAAACCAGATAAAGACACAAGAAAGAAAGAAAACAACAGGCCTGTATCGCTGATGAACACAGATGCAAGAATCCTCAACAAAATATTGGCAAACTGTATCCAACAAAAACTTAAAAAGATCATATATCATGATCAAGTGGGATCCATCCCAGGGAGGCAAGGATGGTACAATATTTGCAAATCAATAAATGTCACATAAAAGACAAAAATCACATGATCATATCAATAGATGTACAAAAAGCATTTGATAAGGTACAGCACCCATTTCTGATAAAAACACTCAGCAAAGTGGGAGTAGAGGGAGCATTCTTCAACATGATAAAGGCCATATACGAGAAACCTACACCAACATCATACTCAATGTGCAAAAACTAAAAGCATTCCCAATAAAGTCAGGAACAAGACAAGGTTGTCTGCTTTTACCACTTCTATTCAACATAGTATTGGAAGTCCTAGCCACACAGAGCAATCACACAAGAAAAAGAAATAAAAATCAATGATTGGAAAGGAAGGAGAAAAACTGACATTGTCTGCAGATGACATGATAGTGTACGTAGAAAATTCTATAGACTCCAACAAGAAAACTACTTACCTAGTAAGTGAATTTGGCAAGACAGCGGATACAAAGTTAATATTCAGAAATCAAAGGCATTTTTTACAACAAAATGAAATAGCAGAAACAGAAATCAGGAAAAAATCCCATTTGATGTAGCAACAAGAAAAATAAAGAAGCTAGGAATAATCCTAACCAGGGACATAAAAGACCTATACTCAGAAAACTACACAACCCTGAAGAAAGAAATTAAGGAAGACACAAGCAAATGGAAGCAAGTAACATGTCATGGATTGGAAGAATTATCATCAAAATGCCCATACTACCCAAAGCAATTCATAGATTAACCATATCCCTATGAAAATACCAATGACATATTTCACAGATATAGAACAAACATTTGAAAAGTTTTTACGGGGAGTTCCGGCCAAGATGGAAGCAAAGGCAGTTGCATTGTGCTTCCTTGCGCAACCAAAACTAAAGACAACAAAAATTGAGAAACAAGAAACAACCAGAACAGAGAGAAATTAACTGAACAGAAGTCGGGCTCCAGTACATCCAGACCGGTAAGGAGCGGCGGAGTCGGAGGCCTGCGGAGAGGGGTCGAGGGGTCCCGGCGGGAAGAAACGCTGGCTGGCAGGC
>PVIA01016976.1:0-17094 GCA_004024845.1 Tonatia bakeri | reverse complement strand
AGGACTTGAATGGGAGTAGGGGGGTGAAAACTGTACTTGAACATTCATTTAAATAAAAAAAAGAGTGCAGTTGATGGATCATAAGGCAATGTTGTGTTTATGTACTATAATTTTTAAAAGTCTATTTTTAAAGAAAATACAAAGACATTTTCTGTTCTGTTTCCTTCTCATTCCTTCTCAAACAACCCTAATCTTCTCTCCGGCTATAGATGCTTCTGTCCCAATAGGAAGAGTGTCACTAGGTAACTGGTACTGGAGATAGAGCTTTAGTTAATATCATGAAGTTTCATCTTGATACATGACTGAATTTGAGGAGAAGGTGTGTCTATGTATGTATGTATTGAGAAAGAACTAAAGTCCTGCCGTGCCTGGTGTAGATCAGTGGATTGAACACCAGCTTGTAAACCAAAGGGCTGCCAGTTTGATTCGCAGTCAGGGCACATGCCTGGATTGCAGGCCAGGTCCACAGTAAGGGGGGCACATGAATGACAACCACATATTGATGTTTCTCTCCCTTTCTTTCTCCCTCCCTTTCCCCTCTCTAAAAATAAATGAATAAAGTCTTTAAAAAATAGAACTAAAGTACTGTGTATACTACACAGTGTGTGTGTGTGTGTGTGTGTGTGTGTGTGTGTGTGTGTGTTTTTAGAGATGGACCCCAAAACATTGTTTTTTAACAATTAACAACTGAGTTAACAATTTCCAAAAAAAAAGTATTACTTTGAAACAGTAGTATAACAGTACAAGTCAATATATAGACTTCCAAGTGTAAATTGAAAATCATTGCTTGAAACCAAGTTGCCCTGATCACTGTCTTATTTCTAATTTCATAGTTCACATTTGCATGTGAATATGAGGTTCATTAAAAAGGGACCCTCCAAATAATACTTTGCTTTTTAAAATGAGTTTGAGGAACCAGTGATGAAAAGAAAACTTCATCTATGGTTTGAGAAATAATACCAAATGAAAGAAGATTTCATAACCAACCTGTCATATTTAAACACAACTTCACTATATTAGACATTATTTTAGTCAAAATAAACAGTCCTTTCCCTGGATATGGTAGCATTAATGGTATAATCATGAAGAGAATCATATTACAGCCCCTAAGTGAAGAATTTTCAAGTTTGATTTCCAAATATTTTTATCCTGCTCATTCCCTCCAAAGAGACAGACAAACATACACATGCACACACGTGCACACACACCACAATTTGGGTAATTGTGATTAGCAAATAATTGAAATTTTTTGAGTATGAAAGCAGCAGGGAATGTTCTTCAGGATCTGCCCCTACTGACCAGATCGCGAAGAACACTTTTGCTTTATTTTCTTGACCGAAGGTTTCATCCAATTGTACGAACAAGAAGGGTGGAAATAGTATGATCAGTGATTGAGGAGAAATATAAATAAATTCAAGGAGACTTGGATAAATTTATGAAATATACATCCATTGAAAGGAAAAAAAAAGATGAGGGACAGGTAATTGAAGGACACCATTAAAAGGACAACCATGGCTTCCCATAGTTATTTTTTATCTTTTCTTAAAACATTTCTATTTGTGATTGCCCAAAGTTCTGATCTACAGAAACTGGTCTACAATTTTTTTGCAAGATTGTTTCCCACATCGCAAAAATTGAGACTATTTAGTCTGAAGAAAATATGCAGCAGTAGAATATATTAAAGTTGTCTTCTAATACTTGGAAGGTAGACATTTTAGAAATGAATTGTACTTGTTCTGTTGGGCCTAAAGGACAGAACAAAAATCAGAGTGGATATTACAGGAATAGAGTTTGTGCTCATTGTAAAAAAGAACATCCCAATAGACCAATTCAAAAATAGAATGGGCTATCTTTATAGAGTGTGAGCTGTTCATTTTTCCAGGTATTCAAGAACAGGATAATGGCCACTTGTCAGGAATGTTGAATAGGGGACTCAATAATCTGATGAATAACTGTACCGGACCAGTGTTTCTAACACTGGTTGCATATAAAATCATTTGAGGACCTATTTTAATACATAGATTATCAGGTCTCAGGCTTCCCCCCAAGATTTGATTCCATAGGTTTCATTAATCTGCATTTTTAAACTAGCATTCCAAGTGACTCTAACATAGATGACTTAGAGCCACTCTTTGAGGAACATTTGACTATACAACAGATGAGAGAATTCCTGCTTTGATGATTTGGATTTATTTTTTTTCTATTAACCCTATGTGAAGATTGCAGGAAGGAAGCTAGAGGTTCCCCTTTCTGCACATCCTCACCAGCACTTGTTCTTTGTTGATGTATTGATGATAGCCATTCCAACTGGCATGAAGTGATATCTCAATGTGGTTTTAATTTGCATTTCTCTGATGATTAGTGACACCGAGCATGTTTTCATATGTCTGTTGGCCACCTGTATGTCCTCTTTGGTGAAGTGCTGCTCAGGTCCCTTCCCCATTTTTTAATTGGGTTGGGTTTTTTTGGTGTTGAGTTTTATAAGTACTGTATAAATTTTGGACATTAACCCATTATCAGATGTATAGGTGAATATGTTTTCCCATTCTGTAAGTTGTCTTTTTATTTAGTTGATGTTTTCTTTCACTGTGCAAAAATTTTGTACTTTGATGTAGTCCCATTTGTTTACTTTTTCTTTTATTTCTCTTGTCTGGGGAAATATATCCAATAAAAAAATTTCTATGAGCAGTATCTGAGATTTTGCTGGCATTTTCTTCTAGGAATTTTATGGTTCTTGGTCTAACATTTAAGTCTTTGATCCATTTTGAATTTATTCTTGGGTGTGGTGTAAGACGGAGGTCTAGTTTCATTTTTCTACACATATCTCTCCAATTTTTCCAACCCTATTTATTGAATAAACTATCTTTTAACCCATTGTATGTGCTTGCTTCCCCTGCTGCATATTAATTGACTATAAAGGTATGGGTTTATTTCTGGGCTCTCTATTCTGTTCCATTGATCTATGTGTCTATTTTTATGCCAGTACCAGGCTGTTTTGACTACTGTGGCCTTGTAGTATAGTTTGATATTGGGTAGTTTTTATTCCTCCAACTTTGTTCATCTTTCTCAGGATCACTATTGTTTTATGGGGCCTTTTGTGGTTCCATATAAAGTTTTGAAATATTTGTTCTAGTTCTGTCAAATACATCATTGGAATCTTAATAGAAATTGTGTTGAATCTACAGATTGCTTTGGGTGTTCTGGACGTTTAATGATGTTAATTCTTCCTATCCATGAACACAGTATGTACTTCCACTTCTTTGTATCTTCCTCAATTTCTTCAGTGACATAATTTTTTGAATACAGGTCTTTACATCCTTGATTAGATTTATTCCTAGATGTTTTATTCTTTTTTAAAGATTTTATTTATTTATTTATTTTTAGAGAGGGGAAGGGAGGGAGAAAGAGAGGGAGAAAAACATCAATGTGTGGTTGCCTCTCACATACCCCCTACTGGGGACCTGGCCTGCAACCCAGGCATGTGCCCCGACTGGGATCAAACCAGTGACCCTTTGGTTTGCAGGCCAGAACTTGGTCCACTAAGCCTCGCCATCCCAGGCTTATTCTTTTTGAAGCAATTGTGAATGGGATCGTTTTCTTAATTTTCTCTTCTGTTAGTTATTGACATAAAATGCAACTGATTTCTGGATATAAATTTTGTATCCTGATGTTTTACTGAATTCATTATTCAGTTCCAGTAGTTTTGTTAGAATATTTGGGGTCCTTTATGTACAGTATCATGTCACCTGCAAATAAAGACAGTTTTACTTCTTGATTTCCAATTTGGATGCCTTTTATTTCTTCTTATCTGATTGCTGCAGCTAGGACTTCCAGTACTATGTTGAATAAGAGAAGTGAAAGCAGACATCCTTGTCTTGTTTCCAATCTTGAGGGGAACGCTTGTAGTTTTTGTTCATTGAGTATGATGTTTGCAGTAGGTTTGTCATATATGGCCTTTATTATGTTTAGGTATGTTCTCTCTATTCCCACTTTGTGGAGAATTTTTATCATCAATGGGGCTGGATTCTATCAAAAGTTTTTCTGCACCTATTGATATGATCATGTGGTTTTTATCCTTCATTTTTGTGTATATAATCACATTCATTGATTTGTGAATATTGTATCAACCTTGCACACACAGATTAAATCCCACTTGATAATGATGTATGATGTTTTTTGATGCATTGCTGTATTTGGTTTGCTAATATTTTGTTGAGGATTTTAGTATCTATGTTCATCAGGGATATTAGTCTATAGTTTTCTTTCTTTGTAGTGTCTTTATCTGGTTTTGGAATTAGAATAATGCTGGTCTCATAAAATGGGATTGGGAGCCTTCCCTCATCTTGAATTTTATGAAGTAGTTTTAGAAGGAGAGGTGTTAGTTCTTCTCAGAATGTTCGGTAAAATTCACCTGTGAAACCATCCAGTCCACGGCATTTGTTTCTTGGCAATGTTTTTTTTATTACTGATCAGTTTCATTGGGTGTAATCTGTTTATTCAGATTCTCTGATTCTTCCTGATTTAGTTTTAGAAAATTGTATGTTCTAGAAACATACCCATTTCATCCAGGTAATATGCTAGTTTGTTGGCATATTATTGTTGATAATATTTTCTTACAATCCTTGGTATTTCTTTGGTGTTAATTGTTATTTCCCCTCTTTCATTTCTGATTTTATTTATTTTGGTCCTTTCTCTTTTTTTCTTGATGAATCTGGTTAAAGGTTTGTCAATTGTGTTTATATTTTCAAAGACCCAGCTCTTGGATTAATTGATTTTTTTATTTGTTTTCTTTAGATTCTATTTCATTTATTTCTGGTTTGTCTTTATTATTTCCTTACTTCCACTGACTTTGTGCTTTGTTCTTTTTCAAGTTCCTTTAAGTGTGAAGTTAGATTGTTTATTTGAGCTTTTTCTTGTTTTGTTTTGTTGATAGGCCTCTAATGCTTTGAATTTCCCTCTCAGAATCACTTTCCCAGTGTCCCACAGATTTTGGATTGTTGTATCCTCATTTTCATTTGTTTCCCAGTATATATTGATTTATTCCTTTATCTCATTGTTGACCCATCCATTGTTTAATAACATCTTATTTAGCTTCCATGTTTTTCATGTTTTTCAGTGTTCTTGTGATTGATTACTAGTTTTATAGCATTGTGGTCAGAGAAGATGCTTGATGTGATTTCAATCTTCTTAAAATTACTGAGACATTTTTGTGTGAACACGTGGTCTATCCTAGAAAACATTCTACGTGCACTTGAAAAATATGTATATTCTGCTGCTTTGCATGAAGTGTCTGAAGATATCAGTTAAGTCCATTTGATCTAGTGTGTTAAGGGCACTGTCTCCTTGTTGATCTTCTGCCTAGTAGATCTGTCCATTGAAGTCAATGGTGTATTAAAATCCCCTACTATGACTGTATTTCTGTTGATCTCTCCCTTTATGTCCATCAAGATTTGCTTCACATATTTAGGTGCTGCTATATTTGGTGCATAAATGTTTACTAGGGATATATCCTCTTCTTGGATTGTTCCATTTATCATTATGTAGTGCCCTCCTTTGTTTCTTACTATATAGCCTTCGTGTCAAAGTCTATTTTGTGGGCCCTGGCTGGTGTAGCTCAGTGGATTGAGTGCAGGCCTACTAACCAAAGGGTCACTGGGTCAATTCCTTGTCAGGGCACATGTCTGGGTTGTGGGGCAGTTCCCTAGTAGGGGGTATTCGAGAGGCAACCATGCATTGATGTTTCTCTCCCTCTCTTTCTCCCTCCCATTCCCTCTCTCTAAAAACAAAACTAAAATAAAAATAAATTCTTTAAAGTCTATTTTGTGGGATATCAGTAATGCTACCCCACCTTTTTCTTCTATTCCATTTGTATGAAATATCTTTTTCCAACCTTTTGCTTTTAAAAGTCTGTGTATCTTTTGTTCTGAGATGGGTCTCTTGGAGGCAGCATATATATGGTCTTTTTTTTTTTTTCATTCAGCTACTCTGTGCCTTTTGGTAGGAGCATTTAAGACATTTACATTTAAGGTGATTATTGATAAATACATATTTAGTGCCATTTTATTGTTAGACTGTTTTTCTCAGTTTTTTTTTCTTTTTCTTTTTCTTCTGAATGCAATCCCTTTAACATTTGTTGCAGTACTAGTTTGGTGTTAACAAAGTCTTATAGCTTTTTCTCATTTGGGAAGTTTCTTATATCTCCCTCAGTTTTCTACTGATAGTTTTGCTGAGTAAAGTATCCTTGGTTGTAGGTCCTTGCTTTTCATCACCTTGAATTTTTCACACCACTCCCTTCTGTCTTGAAATGTTTCTATTGAGTAATCAGATGCCAGTCTAATTGGTGCTTCCTTACAGGTAACTACCTGCTTTTGTCTTGTGGCTTTTTGGATTCTCTCCTTGTCTTTAAGTCTTGTTATGTCAATTATGATATATCTCAATGTAGGCCTCTTTAGGTCCAATTCGTTTGGGACTCTATAAGCTTCCTGGACTTTTGTGACTCTTTTCTTCACCAGATTAGGGATGTTTTTGGTCATTATTTCTTCAGATAGGTTCTCGATCCCTTGCTCATTCTCTTCTCCTTCTGGTACTCCCATGATGCAGATGTTGTTACTTTTCATGTGGTCATTAAGCTCCCCTCATTTTTTAAAATTCTTTTTTCTTTTTGCTGCTTAGCCTAGGTAATTTTTTTCTATCTTGTCTTCCAAATCACTGATTCAGTCCTCTGCTTCATCTAACCTACTGTTTACTCCTTCCAGCGTATTATTTATCTCAAATATTGGGTTTTTTTATGTCTGACTGGTCCTTTCTTATAGTTTCTATGTCTTTTTCCATGCTGTTGAATATCCTCACAATCATTACTCTAAACTCTGATAAATTGTTTGCCTCCATTTCATCTAGTTCTTCTGGAGAATTCTCTTGTTCTTTCATTTGGGATCTATTACTTTGTCTTCCTATTTTGGCTGCTTCGTGTTTTCCACCTTAGATGTTAATCTAATCAGTTGTGGAGCTGGATCTGTTGTTAATTTAATCAAGTTGTAATCAACAGAGAAGTTTAAGAACCACAGGGTGGAGCAGATTAATTCATGCAGGCAGGACTATTGCTTCCCTTCAGGCTGGTACAACTTAGGGAAGAATGCTCTGCCCAAGAGAGATGGCTCCTGCAGTGTGGAGAATGACTCAACACAGGGATCCTAGTCGCTATTCCCTCAGTTCTCTCCCCATAGCCTCAGTCCCCAGACTCCCCTAAATCATCTCTATTCCACTCTTTCTTCCCTCTTCCAGAGTCCCGGGTAAGTGGCTGCAAATGAAATTTTGTGCATTGGCCCTTTAAGAGGCTCTCTGTTTCTCCAGCCATCTCTCCCAGGCAGATAGAAACCCTGCTGCTTTTCACAGCTGGACGTTATCTGTGTTCCTTTCTGGCTCTGGTGCTACAGGCTGGGGATCCCAGCTTGGGGTTTAGACCCCATACATCTCAGGGAGAAACCCCCAGCTGCTGAAATATCCCTCTGGCAATTTAGCTGCTGCCTGTGGGGGGCCAAGCCAGCCCTCTCTCATCTGCTCTTCACTCCCTACCACTCACATTGTGGTAAAAGTACTTTCTTCCATCTTTCCAATGGTTATAAGGTTTCTCTCCAGCTAGTGGTTATTCTGGATGATTTCTCTACAATTTAGTTGTAATTCCAGATTGGCCCTGGGAGAAGGTTAGTGTACTTTCCACTTACTTCTCCACCATCTTGGATCTTGTATTGATGTCTTTACAGATCCTTCAGCAACTCCATGATTCAAACTTCCTATACTAGAGGACTGCAGGTGGCTAGGTCAAAGCATTGGTTATTAGTTGAGATTTTCAAGTAGTATGACCTAGGTAAAGGCTGTGGGTAAGAGAAATTTCTTAGGAAACAAATTGGACAGAAGTATAACATACACCAGAAGCTGAAATTACCCTTAACCCTCCCCCTTTCTCTTTACTCCTCTTACCTGCTGGGTCTTGAATGGTTGGGGTTGCTATATTAGTGCTTTTACAGAAACTTTATACAAACTCTTATTTCAAATGTCCCTACCAGGAAGAATTTAAGTAAACATCCCTAGGTGCTAATCAACATGGGAAAATAATACCAATAGAACCTGAAAAGAAGTAGGTCACAAGAGATTTCATAAAGAAAGTGAGAGTGAGTGAGAAAGAGAGAGCTGAATCCTTTGTCTTGAGGGTTTGTATCTGGAGGTCTCAGAGGAGAATCTCAGAATATTCATCACCTTTCCACATGTGTCCTTTCAGGGTCTTAGTCTCTACTGATTGGTTACTGCCAGGGCAAGGGGTCATTAGTCATTGCAGCTGATCCTGATGTCAGCCATGGCATTGCTTCATCTGGTTTTGCTGCTTTTCTGGGCTTAGAGCTGAAATGAAACTGAGGCCTATATGTTCCCTCTAGTTTGACCAAAACTCTGACTCTGTGATCAACAGGCTCAAGACTTTGTTTCTAAGATTATTTGATATGGGCCAGAACCTCATTGACTTGAGGGCTTAATGCTTAAGGAAGTGATCATGCAAGGGCTTGTATGGGAGTCACATGAAGCTATTCTCTAGCCTTTTGTTCCCCCTCTAAGGAGGTCTACCAGATGACTAGCAATATGCTAGAGAAGGAAAAGTCTCCTGTTTGCCTTTCTATTCAGGGGAGGGTCTGAACCATATGACCTGTGATATGAAAGGTCAGGCAGTCTAAACCATATGACCAGCAATGTGCTAGTGGAAGAAAGGTCACCCTGGGGGTGAGGTCCAACCTTACAATTGTCCATTGCTAGGCACCCAGGGCTTTCTGCCCTGGGAACCTTCTGTACCTAGCCTATTGATTCTACTTTGCTCATGGCTGTCTAACTGCCTGCTATATCACTAATACCATGGATACCTCTTCCAGTGACCAGTGGCACTTAGATAATGAAGCACAGTACCCACTGTATCATGGCCTCACACCTTGAATTGCTTTGTACTGGCTTTTTTATCTTCCCAGGCAATTACAGGGCTTGTCCTTCTTCCAGTTCAGAGATTAAATAGGACAAGTTAAAGCCATTTGTTATCTTCAAGGCTTCCTTTTTCTTCCAAAACCTTTAGCTACACAACACAGCTGGACCCCACCTCAAGTAATCTATATATCACAAAATTTACAATTGATAAAAGCAATAAATAGGAATTACTCACATTAGAATCATATTCTGCCCTGAAAAACGGAGATGTCCTAGTGCATTTTGGTGTTTACAGATCATTAATTGCTTGTCAGAGAGACCAGAGAGGAAGGCTTTCAGGAATAAATTTGAAAAGCCCATACATAAATAGTGAAATAAAATTTGATTTTTAAAAATGAAGCTAGTTCATGGCATAGTTCTTTTTCTAGGAATTTGTCTGTTACATAATAGAAGACATGCTCTTCTCTAGGCAAAGTAGCACAAACCAGGGAAAATAAAATCCAAAGCTTTTGAAAAACTAACAGAGATTGAACCAATCTATATAGGTGTAGGTATAGCATTCCAGTCTAGTAGCTAAGAGAGGAATCTCCCTTATAAACATGGGTCATTTTTTTTCATTGCTTCTGGATCTATGTTTTCCTGATTCTGCTATATATTTAGCATGTCCCACGTTCCCAAGACTGAAACAATGATAAAGTTTAAAAATTCAGCATTCCTTGATTTTGTGTTTAATTTGTAAACTTAATGCTGCATGAATGGCCTATTTTGAATATCTGTTTGATTGTACTGTCTTAAAGATTCATTTAAACCTGGGGAGGACAGCATGACTCCTATCTGCTTCTCATTAATAACATACTTTTCATTGAGTGGATAATAAACAACCTGGATAGAAATCAGTAGAAATGCATATTGCCATTAGGTGGAGAAGGAAGAGGAAATCCACTTTCCCTATAACACTGACAAGCACTTTCTAGACAGAAGGTAGAGAGACCAGGCCTCAAAGAGAGAGGACTGTCAAAGAGGGTTCCTAATTAAATATTCTACAGTTTTTACATGAAGGACCATAAAGGAAATGTCATTTTAATAGAAATTAAAATTTCAAATGACTTTTAAAATATCGGGTTAATAGAAACAAGCTATTTATCGATGAAGAAGAAAGGTAGATAACACTTAGTCACAGCTTATCCTAATGGGCTTTGGAAAACATTCTGGTCTACATAAGCATTCTTTAATTTGTGGAGTTAACTACTGTGTGACACACTGGTGAGGATGGAGGGTGGGAGGCAGTGGGAAGTAAGTATTCCAGCTGACAGAGGTCTGCCATTGGTTGATCAGAGTTAGAATAGAAAGGCAAACAGGAGAATCTTAAATTAAAAAATACATATTTTTAAAAATGTATTATTGACCTACTCCACTTTTCTGGAATAGCAACAGATAATAACAGTCTTGGTTGCAATATAAAGGGCCAATTTTTTAAGTTACTTTATTTCTTTGGTAATAAGGTGCAGGCACAAAAATGAGGACTTAAGAGAAATGCATTTCAAACCAATGATTGCTAATAAATTATTCCCCAGGCCACATATTTCACAGGTACTAGAAAATACACAATGTTCAGAAATGCAACCAGGACTTTCAGCTTCCCTTTACTCTTCTAAGTCTTTTAGGATTCGACATGGCTTTCTTCTGCCATTTCACTATTGATGAGTGTATGTGTCAAAAACAAGTCAAATAAAATAATGGTTTGATTAGTTTTTCTTTGGAGAATTGTCCTATTTTGGTTTTGTTTCTGTTTAACACTGGTAGTAACTGCACAGGCCTTAATATAAAACAACCTAATTTTGGCTGGCATAGCTCAGTGAATTGAGTGCGGGCTGCGAACCAGGCATCGCAGGTTCGATTCCCAGTCAGGGCACATGCCTAGGTTGCAGGCCATGTCCTCCAGCAACCGCACATTGATGTTTCTCTCTCTCTCTCTCTCTCTCTCTCTCTCTCTCTCTCTCTCTCTCTCTCCCTCCCTCCCTCCCTCCCTCTACCTTCCCTCTCTAAAAATAAATAAATAAAATCTTTAAAAAAATATATAAAACAACCTAATTTTCTAGACAATTCTTTAAAAGACATAAGTTTGCTTCAATATATAATTCTATTTTCCTTTTTTTTTCTAATGGGGTTATATTTGCAAATCTGCAATTTGGCAGCATTTGTTTTAGTTTTGGGCTTTTGGTATAAACAAGCTGAATGGCTCTAACATTCCACCTAATTCCCCTAGTCTTAACCCCCATATGCAATGTGTGTCCCATCCTCCTGCTCGTGACTCAGAAAAGGCAAATTTACAGTTGTGACCTTCATGTAACAGTAATATGGTTTGAAAATGCTAAGCAAAGTCATCTTGAATGAGGACTTGACAATGTTACTTGGAATTTTTCACAGGAAAGTGTCTCTGGAGATTCTACCACTTTCAATTTTGATTATGTTCAATTCTTCCACCCATCTATCAGAGCCAAAACAGGGGGAAATTGTAAATGTTAACTGTCTGCCACCTCTATCAAAATTCTTCCCTTGGAAAACAATCAGAGAGAGAGGATCCAAACAGCTTAAGATAGCAACTCAAAGAGCCAGAAAAAGAAGATCAGGCTAGGTGGAAATTTAATAAGTATATTCTTGTTTTGCACAAATATTTCCTTATAAAATAATCTGTTCTCTTAAAGGAAAGTGTGGTGCTCAGACAGCAGTAACAACGATATTGTCATGGTGTACCTAGACCCAGGAGTTCATTTATTTTCAATTTTACACAAATAGAGTAAATTCAGCAAATAATACAGCTTACCTTTCTCTAGAGAAGCTTTCTTTAAACACAGGCTGGACAACCTACTCCAGAGGTACAGATTAGCTTCTCCAACTGATGCAGGCAGGACTGCCATTTGATGTAGGCACCACTTCCGCCATAAGGGAAAACAAGAAAAACATTGTCAAGTAGACCACATAGTTCTTTGTGCCCTTTTGCTGCCTTTTAGTACCTCTCTGCCTTGTCCTTATACTTAAGCTGTACACATGCACTACCCAGTATGGTACCCACTAGCCTCATGTAACTGTTTAAATTTAAAATAATTAAAATTAAACTTAGAATTCAGTTTTTCAGTGGCACTAGCTATATTTCAAGTGCTCAACAGACATGTGTGGCTAGAAGCTACCATATTGGATAGCACAGATATAGACCATTTCAGAAAGTTCTATTGGGTAACACTTCTGACCATTAGCTGTTTTTGTTTCTTGAGCATAAGCACTATTTCTTTCACATCTACATCCCCTAAAGCATTCTATCACAGTGACTGACACAACTATTGAATGGGGAGAAATGTAGTTATGTTTCTAAGTTAACTATATTTCCTAATTAAGTAACTAAGTGCTTATTATGTTGTCAAGAGCAATGCTAATTTGATTATAAGCAGTCTCATATTTCATTATTGCAAGAACACTGTGAGGTGGATCATATTACCATCCCCATTTTTCAGATGAGGAAACTGAGACTCAGTGAAGTTAAATGATTTCCCCAAAGTCACACAGGTTATAAGTATGAAAGCCTGGTCTTTAAAACTTTAGGGCCTATGTTCTTACCCATTGCTCAATGTACTAAAAGAAAACAGAATTTCACCATGGACAGCCAAACCTCTTATAGAACATTTGTAAGTAACTGGGTGGCTTCCCTATAGCCCCCATGCTAACCAAGGCAGAATAAAGAAAGTGTGGGGTCAAGGCCTAAGCATGAAGAATGGGGGTATAAAGAAGTATGTCAATTTTTGTTTGAGTCTGGGTATCAAATTAAGTGGCTATCTGACTACTCTAAATGAAGCAACAGCAAATTAGCACTTTCTTCTGCCATTTTGCATATGAGAACCAGTGCTTTGGTCACCAGTGGTGAAACTTAGTGAAATCTAACCATTTTGTGAAGTCACCCCAATGTGATGCACTTACCAGGAGGTTCTGTAATTTGAGCTTCTATGCTGCAGAGTTTGTGCCAGGACATGCAAACTGCAGAAAATCAATTTTTCTGCAGCTTACACACTAAGTGTATTTGCCAGACAAATCCCCAGCCAGCCACTTTTTTAAATCACCATAGTGCTTTTAGAAATAATGTGTACTAGAACATTCTTAACTCAGCAAGAAGTAAAAGACAAAACTATACCCAACCTTTCAAAACGTAGAGCCACAGGAGAAGGCAAAATGTGAGTGTATTAAAATTAAACATTTTAGTGGCCCCATTTAGCCTTACAATGTATTCTGTGCTAAGTATCTAGTGAATTAGATTTTTTTTCTAGTTTGTGCCTCAATAGCACTGACAGAACATAACCTAGCACCATGCTTCCTCCTCCCCACATGTGCCCATGCCTTCATATGCCACCTGATTTATCAGGGTGGCACCCCATCTTGCCTGCCCTCCCTAAAACCTGTCTTGATTCTTCTTCTCTCCTATATTCTCACACAAATTCTCAAACAAGCCAAATCATACAAAGGTGTTGAATATTTGTGTTACCCTCCCATTGGCTATGAACGCATAATAAAATTTATTGAAGATTTACTATGTGACAAGCACTGTGCTGGGTGCTTTCTATAAATCATCTCATTTAATCCTCTATTTCCATTTCAGAGATAATTATTAGCACCTTAGAGATTTAAGAGATTTTGTCCAAGTCAAACAGAAGGTATGATGTCTAATGGTAGGATTTAGGACCCTGTGACAGGCTACTGGAGTACTATATTGGTGCCTTTCACCTCATAGCATATTAAACTTCCAAGTTGAACCAAGGAGGATTAAGGCTATATAAAATCATGTTGAAATGCCAGATCAAATAATATATACATCAATCAGTCCACTGGCATTTTGGTTAACATAGTCATTAGCAATTTCTCCACTGAGAGGCAGTGTGGAGTAATACAAAAAGCACAGGTTTTGAAATCCAACAGATAATAGATTTGAGTACTAATTCTGCCACTTCACATCTATGCGATCTTGGAATTATCACTCTCTAAGCTTTGAAAGGGGGTGGGGGAGACAAACGATGACAATCTGATAAAGAATATGGACTTTGGTGTCAAATGATCTGGGGTTAAATCCCAACTACTCCATTTATTCATTCAGTTAATATTTATTGAATACATGCTATGCAACAGATCTTGTTTTAAGTACTCAAAAAAAGTTCTTATGTTTGTTATAGTAGATGAGACAAAAAATAAGCAAATATGTAAATAACATACATGTTTCAGTTGATGTTAAGTGAAGTAGGAAAAAAAACAGCCCTGGCTGGTGTGGCTCAATTGGTTGGAGCTTCATCTTGTAACCAAAAGGTCATGGGTTCAATTCTTTGTCAGGGCACATACCTATTGGGTAGGTTGCACTTTGGATCCCCAGTCTGGGTGCATGTGGAAAGCAACCATTTGATGTTTCTCTCTTGCATCGATCAATGTTTCTCTCGCTTCCTCTTTCCCTTATTCGCTCTTTAAAAGCAATGAGAAAATGTCTTTGAAAGAGGATCCAAAAAAATTAAAATTAAAAAAAATTGGGGAGTGGTATTTCATCCTGGCTGCTTAAGGAAGGCTTCTTTGCTGAGGTGACATTTGACCAGATAAATGAATAAAATGAGAGAGCAGGCCACACAAACATGAGGTGAAGTAGAGCGAGGAGAAATACCTTCCAGATATAACAAAAAGAGCAAAGGTCCTAACAGGAATATGGTTGGTAGCTTTGAGGATAAAGGTCTATGTGCCTAGAGTGAAGTAAGAGAGAAAAAGGGAAAAAAGAGATGAGGACAGTGAAGACAAAACAGAGCCTATGTGCTGGGCTTTGTGTTGGGCTTTCTAAGCCCTGGTAAGGTCATCAGATTTTATTCTATGTTCAATAGGAATTTGTTTCAAGGGCTTTGAGCTGAGGAATGAGATGATCCAGTTTATGTGCAAAAGGATCTTGCACATAACAATCTTGTTAGGCAAGGGTGACAGTTAAGGAGCAGGGAGACCACTTAAGAAGCATGTACAATGTTTCAGGTGAAAAATAACTGGCTTGAACTAGGGTGAAGGTGGTAAGAAGTGGTTAGATGTTGAATGTATTGTGAAGCTAACAGGGTGTGGAGTGTGAGACCAAAAGGAGAAGTCAAGGATGACAGCAAGGACTCTGGCTTGAGCAACTGGACAAATTGTATGGTAATGCCACTTTCTCTGGTGGAAAACACTGGAGAAATAGCAAGGGAGGTTTGATGAGCATCTAGAGTTGCATTTTGGCCATGCTAAGTTGAGATGCCTATGAGAATATAGGTGGAGATGTCAAGTAGACAGTTAGACAAACAAGTCTGGGGTTTGGACAGATCAGGGCCAGAAATTTTGCCAGCTATATCATCTGGACCAGAAAATTAACTTTTATAAGCATCAGTTACCTCATCAATAAAGTGGGTACATGTAAGTGCTTAATAAAAAGTAGTCTTCTCATTGTCAGTATTTATTGCAATAACTGGCAGATAGTTATTACTGTTACAGAATCTTTGTCAATTGTTCTAAATCCAAATCAAATATTAGAAGCGCTTAGAAATATTGAATATCAGAATTATCCTTTAAATGTTGGCCCCACTTCAGACCAATTAAATCAGAATCACAGGAACAGTGATCAGTAGCTTCCCAGGTATAAATTACTTACAGATAAAGAACACATGAGACTGCCAGTCAAGATGGCAGCATAAGTAAACATGGCTCACCTCCTCACACAACCACATCAAAATTACAACTAAATTATAGAACAACCATCACTCAGAACCATCAGAGATTGAGTTGAATGGAAGTCTGACTACTATAGAATTAAAGAAAACACACCCATTCAGACTGGTAGGAGGGGCAGGGATGTGGAATGGGAGGATCCCACATCCTCATGTGGTGGATAAAAATTCAGAAGAGGTATCTTGGGAATGAGGGGTCCCAAACCCATACCAGGGCCCCCAGCCCAGAGTTCCAGTGCCAGGAAAATAAGAACCCATAACTTCTGGCTTCAAAAATCAGCAGCAATTGAGTCAGTGGAAGAAACTTCTGGAGTCTCAAGCAGTTCAGCTTAAAGAACCCACACATGGACTTACTCAGACTCACTCCCTCTGAACTCCAGCACTTGGATAGAAGCTTAAAAGACACCAGTGGCATACAGGGAGTCTGGTATGAGGGAAGGAACTGGAGGACATTTTGTCCCAGACTGAAAGGAGAGTAGAGGACATTGTTCCTTTTCCAAGCCCTCCACCCACAAAGCTACAGATCTGGCAGCCAGGTGCCATATCTGAGACTCCATTAACCTGGCTAACAGTTTGACACACCCTGGAGATCCCCAGAGCCTCTGGCCAACCCAATTTATGGACCCAACCAAACTGCTAACTATGACTTTTCCATATGAATGGCTGATATTAGTTCATGCTTCATAACTTACTGAATCCTACCAAACAAGCAACAGTCAGCCTCAATGAGCCCCAGCCCATGCACCTCTTATTAAGTAGCCCCAGGCCCAGCAATAGCAGCAGCCAGCCCAGATTCAAAGCTTGGCTTTGCCTTGGAATCTCTAAGCCAAGTATAAGTAGCAGCCATCTCAGATTGCTTTATAGCTCATGCCGGGTGGCCCCCTGGCAGAAGAAAGGTGGTGAATGACCTTGGCCTGCACTACCCTGGAAACCCAGAGCCTATGCACCCTGTGGAAAGACACATACCATTTCAGAGCACCACTATCCTGCTGCTACACTGCTAAATCTCCACAGAGTGGGGAGGATGATGGTCAGTTGTCACAGCCGGTTCTTGCAGCTGACTGGCCTGGGTAAATTCCTCCCATTGACATGCCAATCACAATCAAGGCTCAATTACAAGAGGACAGTGTACTCATCCCACATGAAGGTCTCACCTCGAGTACCCAGTTTGGGTGATAGGGGGGCTGTGCCACTGGATGCTACAGGGCACCTACTATATTAGGCCATGCTCCCAAGACAGGGAGTCATAGAAGCTCCACCTAATACATAGAAACAAACACAGGGAGGCTGCTAAAATGCAGAGACAAAGAAATATGACCCAAATGAAAGAACAGATCAAAATTTCAGAAAAATACCTAAACAAAATGGAGATAAGCAATCT
>PVIA01016975.1:0-17106 GCA_004024845.1 Tonatia bakeri | reverse complement strand
GTAGGTAGAAAATAGACAGGGGGAGGGTAAGAATAGTATAGGAAATGTAGAAGCCAAAGAACTTATATGTAAGATCCATGGACATGAACTAAAAAGGGGGAATGTGGGTGGGAGGGGGTGTGCAGGGACGAGGGGAATGGGGGGGAAATGGGACAACTGTAGTAGCATAATCAATAAAATATATTAAAAAACAAATACAAAAAATGTCTCATTCTTACAACATTAAAGGCAGGAGTTTTACAGAAAGGAAAGAGGGTTGAAATGCTAAAGAATTGGGGCAACAACAAAAAAAAAGAGATGAAACTGACAGGAAGGAAAGAAAAACAACAACAGAAAGAAAAGTAGACATATAGGAAACACATTCTGCTTTTCAAATGATCCTCACTGTCATTTGTAGCCATATATAAATATTGCTGCTTTTGATTCAGAAGATCACGTTGTGCTTTCATAGCTATATTTACAATTGGAATGTCTATGTCTCATCACTGTCTAAGCTGCTAGATAAAATTAAGTAGCAGTTTACTCTGGCGTGAGTGGTGAATGAAGAAAGCTATTTCTGCAATTCACAAATAGGTGTTTCCTCATTGGGACTTATATAAACTGTCATGCCAGCAATACTTTCCTCCCACCCAAAGTACAGCAGAGAGAGAGCAGTAGTTTGAAGCTGTTTGGCAACATATCTTTCCTATACTTCTTTGATTTTTCTTGTTACATTTTTATAAGTGTGAATGTTTGATAATATTATGAAAATGAAAGGGTTTAGAAGCCAAACAGAAAAAGTGAATGCTGCTGTGTTCTGGTAGAAATGGGGTCATAATTAGCTGTACAGGGAATGGTTACTAGGTACTGAAGTAGTTCATCCACAGTTTTCTGAGCCACTGGGGCTCACCAACTCACATGGGAAATTTGAGAACCTGAAGCTATCACAATTTTTTAGCTTTACTTCAAAATTTTTACAAAAATAAAGAATCTGTATTTAGTTAAATAATTTAGAGGCAACAGATTTATCAGTGAACTCTACTGCTAAACAAGTCATCTCAACGTGCATTCATAACTGGCACTACCTAACCCGATTTTGGTTATTATTAGATGGAAATTTCTTTAAATTTTTGAGTTCATTGGTCCAAGTTGTATAGTATAACTGACTCCTGGGAAATTGTTTTTCTAGCTTTTATTCTTCTTTAGGGATATATATAGGCTGGGATCTTGGGAAATTATCTCAATATTTTACATCGAAATATTATGTTTTGAAAGGAAAGATTAAAAAACTAATCTATGGATGAAAATACCTCAGTTTTGCAACTGTGCTTGTCATCATTAGGGCTAGCATTGTTTTTAAAGAGTTCTTCAGACTAAATTAATAGAGATTTATAGAAAAATACTCTAGAGTAAGTTTTACCGTATTCTATATACATAATTTTGTCAGCTAAAGGTGAAATTCTTATTCATTTCTACTATTTTGTAGAACTGACAGGAGTTTGTAAAGATATTTCATCTCTGACAGATGCTAGGAGATCATTCACATGACAGCATAATACAGCACATATTAAAATCTTAAAATTCATAGCACCTTCTTCACTGACTGAAGCCAGGTAAATTCTGCTGACTGAAACTAGTGGAGGATACACACACATATATGACTTATGTATATGTGTTGATTCTTTTCAAAAGACAGATGTTTCCATTCCTTTCTGGACGGGACTATAATGTTAGAGCAGCAAGAGCAAAGTGAGTGATTTTTCTAGAGAAATGGGGAGAGAAGGAGGAAGGGAAATAAGAGAAGAGAAAATAAAAGGGAAGAAGGAGAGAAAGAATTAAGTGGAGGGAAATAAAGAGGATTTAAGTAGATGGGAAAGGAGAGAGGAGAGGAAGGAAAGGAAGATGAACTTAGAGATGGGAAAGAAGGAGGGAGAAGAAGGAGGCAGAAAGAAAAGATGGAGGAGGAAAGAATGAACAGCGTGAAAAGGAAAAGGGAAACAATAAAGAAGAAAAGGTCAGTGAAGCAGGTTCAGTTAGGCTGGTCGAGGGTTCCCAGGTGAGAATGACACTTCACACTTACACTTTACACTGCTTTGAACTGTCACTCTGCAAACTTAATTAAATGCCTTTTCTCTTTAGCTATGAAAGCCGATGAATAAGAAGCAAAGCAAGGGACATGTATTCAAGGCAACAATCCCCCCAAATGCCAGCCAGTTTATGTATTTGTGAGTTACTTCAATATTGAACTGAATGTATACAGTGCATTTATTGTGAATGTATATTCACTCGTAATAAATTGCTCTCTTTTACTTCACTAGATTTTTTAATTTTCTTGGGTAAAAGAGGAATTTCTATTTTCTTAGAATTCAGTTTGATGTATAGTATACTGCTGGTAAGGTGTGGAAGATTCTGTCTGGACAATGGGAATTGTGTCATACAGTAACGAGAACTTTGGAAGGCTAGAGAAAGCTTTATTACAAATGCACAAACTGTTTCTATGTGGTCTGCCTGGGTATTCAAGTATCACGCCACCCACTTCCTCCTGACTTTAATTCAGCTTATTGAGGTTTGACTGTACTTAATGATATTATAAGCACAGCTATAGGAATGCACAAAATATCATCCACTATCTCTCCTCACCGCAAATTAGCCCATGCTAAGTACAGTGGACATGAAACAACAGAATGTAGATAAATTAAGTAGTCTGCCATTACTATCATAGTTAGTATTACAATGTAAAGCCGGTAGAATTGAAGTACACAGATAAAACTGGAAGCCTCAGTAGAACTTGTTAATTTCTCTTATATCTAAATCTTGAACAATGTGCATCTTCTGGCCAGGAGTATGAAGAAGAAAGAATACACTTTGACAGGAGTATTCAAGGTGGGTCATGGGGGGGATTTGGATAAGCAAATGGTATAAAAAGTCATACATCCCAGTACAAGGAACCAGGGAGGAATAAAACACCCTCTGAGTCCAAGAGACAGCAGAGATCCAATATTCTTATTTAGATGCATAAAGTAGGATAAAATGAACATTAATGAGAATGGAAGACGAGTTTCTGCTTCTAAGGCATAAGAAATTCACCCACCAAGAATGACTGCCCAGTGAACATCAGAAGCATTAATTAAACGGCTAGGGGACCTAGAAACAGGGAAGCCAGAAACTAACTTAGCATGGGGAAACAGAGCTAATGGTCCCCTGTTCTATACTCCAATGAAGGTGCAACTTCTGGGATTTTTTTTTCTTGTATAATTTATGTGTAGAATTGGATTCCCCAGTTAGTACTGAGCTGAACTGGGTCTGGAGAGGAAACTGGAAGTGTTTTGTTTTGTTTTTTTCTCTAACTTTTGGTTATTGTGATCCAGATACATCAAAGTAAACTGATGGCTATTCTGGAAATTTACTAATCTATTGGGAGTGTAATTGGAATTTACACTCCCAGTGACAGAGAATGGTTCTGAATTCTTGTAACTGATTGTTACTCACATATTATCTAACATAATCCTCATAAGCAATGAGAAAAATGTAAGAAATGTAGAAGATTTAAGACCAGTTTCTTGATAATTACTCAGAACAGTATTAAACAATATTTAAATATAACAACATTTTCAAATCTTATTTTTCGGATTTATTTTTTATGCATTCAAGCAGATTTGGGTCACCTCAGATTTTTCAGAGACGTGCTCAGGGGGTTTTAATCACACATGAGAAGGGTGATTAAAAGGGTGGAGGTGTTCTGACCCTTTTCTTCCTCTCTCTGAAGGCAGCTAGCACTACAATCAGGATGACCAAACAAACTCCATTACTTCATTTAGAGAACAGAATAGGCCAGCCCCTCTTGATCTCTTAGTAACAGAAATAAGTGGCAAGTACACAACAATTTTTGATTGAGGGTTAAAAATATTATTTTTCTAGCTGTACAAGTTATATTTGTTATAGTGATACCAATTTTGTTTTTCTGAGAACGATTTCCACAGATCCTTGGGGAACTTACTATACGATAACATAAACAGGCCAAACTTCCCCAAGGGAGAGGGAAATAACACATGCGTACATTCAGGAGGTTTCAGGCCCGTAAAGGAAACCTCAGCCAAATCTTTTTCTGAACATGAGGTTCAATAATTGCAGAACACGAAAAGAACATTCTTTTTACATCTAGGACTCTCCATTATTAACGCCATTATTCTCGAGTTCTGCAAGTGCTGCTGTATTGCCTTATGTGGATTTTTACCCGTGACATTTGGGCAGAATTCATGCATGATTTGTCAGCATAAATTGTTTGTGTTATAGCGAGGTTTTATTTGCAGCGAACCAAATTCTGGGGCTGTTGACACTAAAAAATGCTACCTATGCATTATTTGGAGGTTCTTTTGACATTATATTTATTCTAAATGGGCAACATTAGGATCGGAATCTTAATCCTCGTCCATATCCCCAACTAAATCAACACAAATGAACAGTTTAGAGTTTAGGAAAAGATATTTTAGAAACTGTATTTTGAGTCTACTATTTTCCTCACTTTTTAAGATAATTTTCTGTTTACAGTTATGCACAGCACTCAAAATTCCCTCTATTGTATGGTTTCTTTTTTTATCACTTGTGTTTATATTTTGAGCACAGATGGAAAATACTATATGGGAGACTTTAAATATCTGCTGAATACGAAAGAAAACTTCTACCTTTCCCTCAGACTCAAATGTTTAGTTAGAACGGGAAGACGAGAGAAAGCAGAGAGAAGCCTGATGCCAAGGTCAGGGAAGTTAAAGACAAAGAATTGTGGGTTATTTTAGAGAAAAGGCAGAAAAACCTCCAATGAAAAGAACAGGTCATTGATCAAAGAAAAAATGGCAATAAAAATCAGCACTCAATACATATCGTTAACTGCACATAAAGAAGGATAGAATGTATGTATTTTTTATTTGCATTTGACTGCTTCTTCTGGAGAGAATTACAGAGGTTATATCTGTTTTCCAAGATTCACTCTTTCATGTTGAACACTGGTGTATAACCCTCAAAAAAAATACTGGGTTGTGTAATATGGTTTTTTAAGATTTTATTTTTTTAGAGAACTTTTAGTTTTCAACAAAATTGAGAGAAAAGAACAGAGATCTCCCATATACTCCCTGCTCCTACACATGCAAAATCTCCTCATTCACTGGAATGGCACTTTTTTTCTTTTTCTTTTTTTTTTTAAATCAGGGATGAACCTGTGCTTGGCACATCATAATCACCCAAACTCCATAAATTCACTTTTAGTATTGTACATTCTATGGGTTTGGACAAATGTATAACAACATTTACCCATTACTGTAATATCACACAGAGTACCTTCACAGTGCTAGAAGTCCCCTGTGCTCTGCCTATTCATTCTTCCCTGGCTACCCCTGACAACCACTGATCTTTTTGCTGTCTCCATATTTTTTCCTCTTCCCAAATGTCACATAATTGGATACATGCAGTATACAGCCTTTTTGGGTTGGCTTCTTTCACTTAGTATTGTGACATGCATTTAGATTCCTCCATATCTTTTCATAGTTTTATAGTTAATTCCTTTATAGTGCTGAATAATATTGTTTAGCACTGTACCATGGTTGTGTCAAAATTTTGGCAATTATCAATAAAGCTATTATAAATTTCCTTGCAAACATTTTTTGTGAACATTTTTTTAACATTAAGTTTTCAGCTCCTTTGGGTTAGCACCAAAAAGTGCAACTGCTGGACTGTGTGTTAAGAATATGTTTACTTTTGTAGGAAACTGCCCAACTGTCATCCAAAGCCGCAGCTCCTTTTGCATTCCTACCAACAATGAATCAGAGTGCTTACTGCTTCACAGCCTCACCAGCATCTGGTGTTGCCAAGTATTCCACATTTTGGCCATTAAAATAGGTGCTTAGTGGCATCTCATTGCTGGTTTTCTAATATGATGTTAATTTGTGCTTCATTTCAGTTCCTTCTGCAATGTCCCTGCTAAGTCGTATATAACAATTTTTATTCAAAATACCCTTTCTCATTAATAATCATTGGCCTTAAGCTAATTATTCTTCTTTAAGAAAGGGTTAAACTTTACACTATAGATACCATTGAAACTGTGAAAATAGAACCAGAAAATTCTGAATATATACTATAATAATCTAATATTGGTCACACTGGAGACTTATAACAAATTAATATCTAATTCATAATTGATAAAAATGATATAACATGACTTTGTGACATGCAAAGAAATCATCTCCTAGAATTTCCATATTACTATCAAGACTTAGTGATGTGTGACCTTTGTGATATTGTGAGATGTATTGTTGAAATGCCTATGTGGTAAATGTTCTTTGCAATGTGGATTTGCAGCTCCTCCATCAAGGATGCAATCTTTCCTCACCCCCTTAAACCAGAGCTTCCCTGTGATTTGTCCTGGTTAATCGAGTATGGCAGAAGGAAAGGTGTGCAGATCCTAAGCCCGGACCTCAAGAAACTTTGTGTGCTTCACTTTCTTGCTTGGACCCATTTTCCTATCAAGTAAACAAGTACAGGTCAGCCTGCTAGAGGATGAGAAATCAGGTGGTTCAAAACCAATTCATGCAAGCTGAAGCTACCTTAGATCAGCAAATCCTCAGCCAACCAACCAGTTAACCATAGACCCTTAAGCAAGACTAGTTAAGATCAGGTAAACTCTAAACAAACTATCCTAAATAGATCTATCTATCTAAATAGAACTGTCCAACTGATCTCCAGTCCTGTGAGCTACAGTTAAATAAATGCTTATTTTTAACCACTCAATTTTGGCAGTGATTTTTATGAAGCAAATGGTAACTAATGCAGCATTTTAGAATTCTTACCTTATGATTTAAATCTGTGGACAATTTTTTCACTCATACCATCATGTCAAAAGACAATAGCTATATTTGAGTGCACATTCGAGGTATGTGTATAGATAAGGTTTGCTGTTGATGTTCACTATCTTTAGTGCACCTACTAACTCAGTAAGTGTTACTCCATACCAGATACTAGAGATATAACCTTGAAACACTCAGATAAAAGTATATAGGGAAATATAAGGAAAAGGTGTTTGGAAGTGATAAGTACCAAGAAAAAAATACAGATTGGAGCAGAGAAGGATTAAGGGTTGCCATTTTGGATAGGGTCATCAGGGAAGGCCTCACTATGCGAGTGATGTTTGATAAACACTCCCAGAAGATGAAGGAGACTTAGGACATGCAGGGAGAGGGCATCTCATGTAGATACAATATGCCAGGTCTGAGGTGGAAAGATGTCTGGTGTTTTGAAGCAACTGAGAGGAGGCCAGTGAGGCCGGATCAGTGTGAAGGATGGGAGGAGTAATAGGGTTGAGAGTGATGAAGTGAGAAATACAGTTGGGGACAGACAACTAGGTTTTTCAGATTATTCTAAGACTTTGGCTTTTGCTGTTTGTTATATGAAGAGCTAGTGGAGAATGTTTAGAAGAGGAGTGTCAGGAGTTGGCTTTTATTTAAATAGCATCATTCTGGCTTCTGAACTGAAAATATACTTAACAGACAGAAGAAAAGAAGCAGGAAGACAAAACAGGTGTGTGTAGCAATGTCCTGGGTGGGAAATGACAGTGGCCTGGCTTGGATGAGGGTAACATCAGTGATTATATTTTCCACGCAGGGCTGAGGATGTGTGATAGATTCAATATGGAGGATGAAAGGAAAAAGGTTTTTGGTCTAAATAACAACTTACTGCTATATTGCTCTCAAATGACATGAACTTACAACATGAACAGACCACTGTCAAGTCATCAGAATAACTTTGGTTTTATCAATCACAGGTAGACCTGTGATTTCATGGTTTGATGTGCCAGATGTGGTTTTCAGAACATTAGTCTTTAGGTGTAGGAGAAAGGTAAAAGATTTACAAAGGTAAAAGATGAATCCCCATCTCTCTCCTTCCCCCATGAGGGTGTGATGACTATAAAGTGATAATAATGCATTTTTATCATTTGAAATATTTTACATTGGAAGCCTGCATATAATGTGCTGATTAAATCACATTATGTGTAGCTGGGTGAATATATTATTAAACAAATTACCCCTTTCCATAACCATGAACTGTGCAACTGTAGCAAATGGTTGAACATTTTAATAAGGAGGAGTATAATTATATTACGGTCATTGCTTTTTGCAGGCTTATTGGCAACACTATGGATGTGACTATTTTCCAATAAAAATATTTACTGTAAAGAAATAAATTTTCAACTCATAGTAGAACTCATAACTCACTGAAAATATCCTTGCTTAGAAAATAAGGTAGAATGGGGGTGGGGCTTTTGGAGAAATTATTGAACTTAAAAACAATAAATCACCAACTTTTTTTTCAGGAATCACTCTTTTGTGTTGCCTGTCTGTGTATATACGTACCTATGTATCTATCATCTACCTGCCTACCTTATTATTTTCCATTGAAAACAGAACAATGTAAAGCAAGTAAACAAAACAAAAAAAAATCCCCTTTTTATTGTTACATGGAAAGAAAATGCTCCAACAAGTGGAAGACTCACATGGAATTCTCTGACATTTTCCTTTAATTAACTGTACATGCTCAATAGTGATCCAAGAGGAGGGCTTCAGATGATTTTATCTATCTATCTATCTATCTATCTATCTATCTATCTATCTATCTATCATCTATCTATCTCTATCTCTATATCTACCATATTTTTAGGACTATAAGATGCATCAAACCACAAGATGCACCTTGGGTTTAGAGGAGGAAAATTGGAAAAAAGATTTTGAAGTAAAAAATGTGGTAAAACATTAAATAACATAGGCTGCTGCCCCCCACCCCTCACAGTGAGCCAGATAAGCTACATTTGTACTATAAGATGCACCCCCCAAAATTTGGGAGGGAAATGGGGGTACACCTTGTAGTCCAAAAATAAGGTATATCTGTATCTATCTATATATCCCTGACTATATTCAGACTGGACAACAGAAGAAGAAAGGAAGTAAATAATATCTATAATCACAAAGTCCATTAATACATAATATAGATGAATATACAGAGGCATAATATGTGTCCATAATATGTGTCCATACACATATCTGTCTATCTATCTACCTCCCTACATATTACCTATGAGAGATTAGAAATTATCCAGAGAGATTAGAGATTATTTTTTTGTTTTTTTTTACTAGTATGTGTTAATAACAGCCAATCTTATATTTCAGTATTTAAGTTACAGAATGTCAAAAGGGGAAATGTGACTGAGAAGAGAAAAACATCCAAAGATAAATTGGGCTTTGAGGTACCATGTGTGGGGAGAAAGTCAGAGTGTTTGTTGTATAAAAGCAGGGATTTGTGTGTAATATTAGAAAGAAGCATGTCACCTTTACATGGGAGTTAAACAAGGTTAAGGAAGTCTGTATGCACATCAAGCTGACAAGGGATGAGCTGAGTTGGGTTGTTCTATTGTCACCTTCATTATGTTGGGAACTATATGTCTCAGAATTCTCTTTATTCTTTCAAGTTAAAATTGGCAAAAGTAGTTGAGTGATGTGTGGCAGATATAAGCAAAGTAGAACATTTATGTTCTGTAGGTTGTTGGACAGAGGCAGTGAGATTCAAATGCAAAGTTTCCAAAGGCTTTCTCTTGCTCCCGTTCTCTCCCCAGGCAACTCCCCTTTATGAGTTCCAGCCCTGCCAACCAACAATGACCTAAGGCCACCACCACACACTTTGCTGAGAACTTCTATGGGTTAACCCTGTAGGGACAACAGACTGCCACAAACATCAGCCTCCCTTCATTGCCCCCTACAACAGATAGAGGTGCCTATTCTTCCAAATTCCCTTGAAGCTCAAACTCATTCACCTGTACCAGAGCTGGTTAATGACTTTTCTCTGATCTTTTTATCATTCTTTTTATGCTTTTATTTCCCTATTTCCTCCTACAATTGTTTAATTT
Source organism: Tonatia bakeri (assembly GCA_004024845.1). Classification (NCBI taxonomy): domain Eukaryota; kingdom Metazoa; phylum Chordata; class Mammalia; order Chiroptera; family Phyllostomidae; genus Tonatia; species Tonatia bakeri. The sequence goes on along the minus strand of PVIA01016975.1, from coordinate 7,187 downwards.
CTAATTGCTATTATAAATTCCTTATTTCATAACATTCACTGTAATGCTGATTGAGTATAGATCAGTACATGGAGAAAATAGACTTGAAGTACAAAATCTGTAATAATGAAGACTGAGATCATTTTTAAAAATGAACTTAAAAACACTATAGAATTAATAAAAAATACATTATGAATAAAAATATTTAACTGAATTTTAAGTAGAAAATCTGACTTAGAAAATATGGGTAAAGCTGAATACTATGAGCTTGGAAAGTGTGTCAAGATGGGGCTTACATTTCACTTCACCTAATACTAATATGTCTTGCTGACTTAAAGATGTTTCCAGAAAAACTTTTCAGTTACCTTCTACTGAGTCACAGGGACAAAATTTTGAGAGTCTGTTCAATATCTTTTTAAATCTGTGTTTAATCCTGAAGGTATTACCTCAAAAGTATTTTTGTTGAACTCCTAATATGTTGAACAAATGAGTTTATTAAATGCATTGTCAAGAAAATATTTGAATTGACACGAAATATTTTAATATTTGTGCATGACTGTTAAAAACTTCAAGAACATCGGGTCATTCTCTTGATATTAACATTAGGACATTCTGTTTAGCTGTGGCTCAATGTTTTTAACTAGCCTGGGTAGTACACACACTTTTTTCCTTCTGTCTGTTACTCTTTGGTCCAGAGTTCGGTGGCAGTTTTCAAGTTCTGTTATGATCTGACAATTGGTGATATAAAGAAAAGGGACACAAGACCATGAGAAGCAGGAAGAAATATTACTAGAACAATTTTTTCAAGGGTTTAAGCATCAAGAAATTATAAAATTTTCTTTTCAGAAACTCAGATTATACTGGGGAAAACACACAAAGATGACCAACACAGTTGCTCTAAAATATCTGAATGAATCTTGACTACATGATGGTAATTTTTAAAACAAATCCAGAGTTATAAATAAGTAAGTAAGTAAATAAATAGATAAATAGCACCATCAGCTACTTGGCAGCATTTGTTCTGTGGTCTTAATAAAACCAAATTGCACTTTGACTGGATTTTTCATTCCTATCAAAATATTCTTAGTGTAACCAGGCAGCATGGGATCCAGCCACTTGTTGCATTATATACACATAATACAAAGATGTGAGGAAGGAAATAGGTCTTTATTAACAAGAAACTCAATTTGAGAGGGTTTCTCAAGCCAACTCCAAGCCAACTTCATCTGCAAAGCATGGTACACCAAACACCCCAGGAACATTAAAGTCCAAAATGAAACCGAAAAGTTCCCAGTCATAGCTTATTTGTCCTTTTGGAGTTTAAGCCAGCTACCCAAATAAAATAGGTCTCCATGCTCCCTGGGGTATGCATCTGTGGGTGTTCAGAGTGTCCGTTGTCTCACAGCAGCTCTCTCTCTCTTTCTCTCTCTCTACATCTGGGGTGAATTGCCAGGTCAGTGTAGACAGTCGTGCAGGGGAAGATCCATCCCTGAGGAGCCTCTGTATGTAGCTCTCCCAGCAGGAGAATGGAAGCAGTTTAGGACCCATGGTGACCTGATGCACTGGGCCATAGCATCTCAGAGGCTAGAGCCCAGCGAGTCAAGTCAAGGTGCACACCCCAGCGTGGAGCCCTGCCTCTGGGGAGCCGGCTTCCAACCCTGTGGGGCCTAAGCCCTGAGTAGTCCAGAGTCCTGCCACCACTGGAATCCCACTTGGAGGAGAGCAAGGGCAGCAGGTGGTACTGTCACCTGACTGCACTTGAATCTTCACCAGGCACAGGCAGGTGGGAACTGCTGCAGTTTCTGGTCTAGGAAAGGAGCACCAGGCTTGCCGGGCTACTTTTGGAGGCATGGGCTATGGGAAGCTGTAGTCTCCTGTGTGTAGGAGGGCGTGGGGCCTGTCACCCAACTAAAGTCCTCCCCCACCCAAGTCTGCTGGCCAGAGCCTTCTCCTCTCACCTCTCCCCTGCTAGCACAGCTCACTCAAGACCCTGGAGTGCTCAGGGAGGGACACTGGGAACATTCTGGAGCCACTGGGTCCCCAAGACTCTGGGCTCAGGAACTCCAGCCCCTGGGGGCAAGGGGCATGCTATCCTGTTAAGGGCTCTCCCAGTCCTCTGCTCTGCCAGCATTCCCCACCCAACCTCTCCCCCATTTCCAGAGAACAGCCCCCATCCCCAGTTACACTAGGTCTCATGTAAAGAACTAATAAATAATCTCCAAGTTGCATGGTGATTACTTTTTTTTAAAGGAATACTTGCTTTTCTGCTTCTTTTACCCTGGTGGATCAGAAAGGTTAAACTGATATGATGAAACTTTGTATGTCAACTAGCATCTGTTTGTATTAATTATGCATTAAATGTTTTATTCATCATTAGGGAACTGCTTAAATAATGAGGTAATAGTTTAACAGAAGTAAACTGCATTAAAAAAAGGAACTGAGACTTTCAAAGTACCAAGCAGTGAATAGGATTTTAATTGTTAATGTTTGTTTTGAAGGAAAACCATGTTTAACAAAAATTACATTTACCATATTGAGACATAAATGGAAAGAATGATGTTATCAGTGATCTGATGTCTTAGTTTCCAGGTCTGTTTTGGAATATAGCTAGTCTCAGAATAGGTACATTGCTTTGCATACTGAATTATGATGAACATTATCTCTAAAATACTATTTACACATTATAGCACTCCTGCATCTGATATACCTCTGTACAGTATAGATTTTAATAAATAATACCAAACTGACCTTATCCAAGAAAATCTGCATCCAGAGACATCTGTGGAATATTGTTTTTGTTGTTGTTAAGCTTTGATGAGTGGATTTAAGAGACTCAGGTTGAAGGCAAAAATTCTTTGTACAGTACCTCCCATTCCCAATAAGTGTGTCCTGATATTACTAATGAACATGAATAACATTTTGTTATATGATAGTGGGTTGGCGTGAAAATATACTCTCAAGACTTCATGATGGTTCAACAAGAATGAACTGATATAGCCAGAAGAAATAAAAGTATGCATAAGTTAAGTTCTATATCTTTAAGGAGACAAGCAATATGTGCTAAGTTCCAAAGTAAAGGCACTAAAGTTCCAAAATGGAGGAACTAAATCTCCATGAACAAGTTTCCCTGGATAAAACTCACTCTCAATGCCACAGGCACAGGGAAGAGGAAGTATAGCATTTCAGTAAGAGAAAGTGTGTAAAAACATCTCTGATGGAGATGACTGTTTTTCAGTGTTCACCCCCCTTCTTTTTAAAAATAATTGTACTCTATCAGAATTTTTTAAATCCTCACTTGAAGACATGTTTTTTTCTTACACTGATTTTAGAGAGAGAGAGAGATCGAAGGTTGCTTCCCATACACACCCCAATAGACGTTTGAACTCACAACCTATATATGTGCCCTGACAGAATATCAAGCCTGCAACCATTTGATGGATAGGACTGTGCTCCAATCAAATGACTCACCCAGCCAGGGCTCCTATAACATTTTTTAACATTTTATGTGCCCGTGTAACATCAGGAGGTAAGAAGAAATCATGTTTGCATATTCTAGGTTATATTCTGTTTTAAAAAGGTATTTTTTTTTGCTTCTTCTCTTCCCTACTTAATATACTGAAGAACATACTGGTATTGAGTCACCTTTAACCATGAAGATGAGGGCTTTGTCATAGGAAATGTGGAGCAATCTAACAGAAGAACCAGAAGTGACCTGGGTCTTGTCCATTCTGGATTGTCTGCTTACATTTGTACTTCCTAAGAGCAGGATTTACTGTTCCCCTTGTAACAGTAGCTTAGCCTATATGTCAATCAATACATTAAAAAATGAAGTAATGTGGCATGCGTGTGGTACATTCAGAAGGCTAGAGATTTGGGTATAAATGGAACAGTGACATGGAATAAGTCTGGAAAGAAATAACAAGACTAGGTTTTGAAGACTCATATATGAGGTCTGTCCAGAAAAAGTCTAACCATTATTAATATAATGAGAATAGTTTGCATGAATCAATATAACCTCACAGACAAGGAGAGTGAACTGGAATGCACATGTATGAACAATGACTACTTCACTGTATTAGTCAGTGGGGGCAGTAGACACCATTGAGTCAGCCTGTGTACTTTATGGCCATCACATTCAAAGTGACTGAGTGAGTAGAGCAACAAATCTATGCCAAACTTTGTGTTAAGCTTGAACACTCATCCATAGAAACTATTTGGATGACTCAGAAGGCCGCAGCTATGGACAGTGGTTGACTAGCAGCTTCATCATGACAAAGAACCCACTCATGCATCATTTCTCATGCAGAGATTGTAGAGAAATATCAAGTCATCCAGGTGAGTTAGCTCCCCTACAGTCCCAATTTGGCACCCTGAGACTTCTGCCTTTTCCCAAAACTCACATCATCTTTGAAATGTAAGAGATTTCAGACTGTCAGTGAGATTCAGAAAAATATGACAAGGCAGCTGATGGTGATTGAGAGAACTGTGTGAGGCCCCAAGGTGCCTACTTTGAAGGGGAATGAGGTGTCATTGTCCTATGTACAATGTTTCTTATATCTTCTTCAATAAATGCCTCTATTTTCTATATTACATGGCTGGATACTTTCTGGGCAGACCTCATAGAAGAGGTTTGCACTCTTATATAGATACAATCATGATTCATCAGATTTTTAAGCAGGCTAGTAATAAAATCAGCTTACTACATATATATAACCACAAAATTTCTGGAAATAGCATCTCAATTTTGGGGGAGGAAATTACTTCTACCTCTTATATGCAGAATCTATGGGATGGTAAATCAAGGTGAGCCAGTAGTTAGTTACCTGATAGGCATGTGATCAAATTTAGGCAAGCAGATTCTATCTCCTAGAACTTTAAATCAGATTGAACTAGGACAAGTATAGAAATACATTTCCTCATTAAATATGTATTTGTTAATTTTTATGCCTACTCTGTATGCCAGTTACTGTCTAGAGAACGACTCAGTACATATAAAAGATTTAAGCAAACAAACAAAATAACACCCTGCTCTCCTAGATTATATACTCTATAAATAGCCACAGATATTAAACCATTTTATCAATACTACCCAGACAGATCTGATTAAATATTACCTGTTCATGTTCACTAATGTTATCCTGGTTCTTATATGTTCTTTGACACTTTTATTAAACTTCCTGCCAATTCTGTGAGCTAAACAAAATGTTTCCCAAAATTTCCCCATTTCAAGTTAATGAGAGTCAATGTCTACTGATTGCAATCAATAAGACCCAACACAGATTTGAGTAAAAAAATACTTTGATTCCATTCAGTTTAACAGACATTTATTATTTGTTATGTGTTAGGTAGCCATCACTATGTCATGTTCTGGAGAAAAATAAATAAGACACTACACTTCCTGTGTTAATATGAATTATTGAACCAAATTTTACTCCATCCTGCATCCACCTCTTAACTAAAACCTTATGATTGTTAGTATATTTTCTTGTCCTTGAGTTTGAATTTGGACTTAGAATTAATTCAGCAGTTGGCATATGGACAGATGTGAGAGTGTGGCACTTTCAAAATTAAGACTTGAGAAGTTTCATGAGTTTCTGCTTGCATTCTTGTGCTCCTAACATGAAAATGTAAAGAACATGCCCTAGATAGATTGCCAATTCCATGGAAATGGAGAAATGTAAAGCAGATCCAGCTCAACACACCTGTAAAACAGAGAGAATAAACTATTGTCTTGCAATACAGTTGATTATGAAAATTGTTAGTATTTTTTCTTCTGTTTAGGAACTTAGGCACTATAGGAGAGCCAGGCATATTATCAGATCATTTCTGTGAATCTTGATAGTACCTTGCCTTTAAGGAATTTTCCATATAATGGCATGCAATAAAATTCCCTTATATCAGTATAAGATTAATTGATCACTGGAATGTATATATTATACAGTAGTAGAGTCTAAATTAAATATATACATATCAAATTTCTAGAAAATTTGTATTAAGAAAGCTCACTAATTGTAAATATTGCCAAAAGTAATGAATAAATTATTCTAATCCTCATCATACTTAGGTTAGGGTTAGAGCAATATATGGTACTTAGAATATATAAGTATATGCATACATATGGGAATGATTTTAGTTAGTTTCAAGATATTTCATCTCCCCAAACAACACAGACAGGTAAGCCCAACCCCCACCTGCAGGATTCCAGGCTCTGCAGATCAGCGAGGTCAAACTCAAGAGTGTTCTGTTCGGTACATTTCCACAGGGGAAAGAAGAAAAAGCTTTGAAAGGTCTCTTCACCAAACACTATGAGATACACAGTTCTTCAGGCCCTGGTTTCCCTAGTATTCTTTATGACTGGCACTATTTTCTCTCCCGCATAGCTTTTTACATTCATTTCTTGTCTTTTAAGTTTGGGCCTAATATGTCATCAGGTTTTATATTATAGTTTATTTTAAATCTCATATTTTGCTCTGCCCTCCTCTTGCTCCATTTTAACTTCTTCCTTCTTCTCATTTTTGTTTTAAATTCTATTTTCTTTCTTGTTACATCTTGTTTCTGTTACTCACTCATACTATTTCTCCCATCTTTATTCTCTCAAAACAATTTTTACTTGTGATTAGTCATTTCACATTTTTTTTTACCGTTTTTAAAATACTCTTATTCTCTCTCTACCTTAATCAATCTTTCCTTATTGGTTGTGGACAAGGTGGTTGTGGAGCTTGCATTTCTTCAATTTTGTTTCTAGATAGTCACTATTTTGTACTCTGAATGTCAAATTTTACTGGTCTTCTTTCCTACTCCATTTTGCCTTCCTACTTTATTTTCTTAATTTCATTTTATTTTTTAAATATATTTTATTCATTATGTTATTACAATTGTCCCATTCCCCCCCAATTCCCCTCCACCCTACACAACCCCTCCCATCCACATTCTCCCCCTTTAGTTCATGTCCATGGATCATGCATATAAGTTCTTTGGCTTCTACATTTCCTATACTATTCTTACCTTTCCCCTGTCTATTTTCTACCTACCATTTATGCTACTTATTCTCTGTACCTTATCCACCTCTCTCCCCCTCCCACTCCCCTGCTGATAACCCTCCACGTGATCTCCATTCCTGTGATTCTGTTCCTGTTCTAGTTGTTTGCTTTTGTTTTTGTTTTAGCTGCGGTTGTTAATAACTATGAGTTTGCTATTATTTTACTGTT
>PVIA01016974.1:0-17106 GCA_004024845.1 Tonatia bakeri | reverse complement strand
GGACTTATATAAGAAAAAGAAGATAAAAAACATGTATAGTAAAATGACAGCAAACTCACAATTATTAACAACCACACCTAAAAAAAAAAAACTAAGCAAACAACTAGAACAGGAACAGAACCACAGAAATGGAGATCATGTGGAAGGTTATCAGCAGGGGAGTGAGAGGGGGGAGAGAGGGAAAAGGTATGGAGAATAAGTAGCATAGATGGTAGGTAGAAAATAGACAGGGGGAGATTAAGAATAGTGTAGGAAATGTAGAACCCAAAGACCTTACAAGTGCAACCCATGGACATGAACTAAAGTGGGGGAACATGGGTGAGACGGGATGTGCAGGGCAGAGGGGAATTAAGGGGGGAAAATTGGACAACTGAATAGCATAATCAGTAAAATGTATTTTTAAGAAAGCACATAACTTCACAACCATTACCACACCTAAAAGTTAGTAACAACTCCCCAATATCATTAAATACACAGTTCATCTTTCAAAAAAATAAAAATTATATATATATATTACATTACTCTGGGTCAACACTGTGCTAGGCTTTGGGGATTAGCAGTCAACAAGGTAGATTTATCTTTTATCTTCACAAAGTATATAGTCTACTGGAGAAGACACCACAGAGTCTCTATCCACTGGCTTTTATTGTGATTAGCAAGCATTACAAATAATTATGATGTCCATGTAAGAAATGTCCAAACCTGCAAAGAATTTTTATAAAAGTATATTTGAGCCAAACTGACATCATATGCTGGGGAGTAAGACCTCAAATGCTCAGGAGAATAACAGTTTCTTTTATGCATTTGAAATAGAGAGCACTAAGGAAGATTTCATAGAGGTGAGAAAAATCAAAGCAGGGATTGGACTACAGGACAATAAGCAAATTTATGTGCTCTCTTGACAGTGGTTAGGGCTTATTTCAAAGGTGTGTTAACCTAGATACATAGAAACAATGGACAGAGCTTACTTAAGGTAAAGATAAACCTTTTACTAAAAAGTTACCCCTGACTGGGTAGCTCAGTTGGTTAGATATTATACAGATATGCCATGGTTGTGGGTTCAATCCCTGGTCAGGACACATACAAGAATCAACTGATGAATGAATAAACAAGTGGGACAACAAATTGATGTTTCTGGCTCTCTCTTTCTATCCCTCTTTCTCTAAAATTGATTTTTTTAAAAAAATTTTAAAGGTTATATGCCTGGGGTGTGACTACCCATCATGAACTGCCCGGTTTGGAATTTATGACCAGATCACCCTATGAGGTTACTTTCCACAGAACCCCTTTCTCCTGTCCACAGTAAGTTCCATTTTTTGACTTCCATTGCCCAAAACGGGAAAAGCAATGCTACTAAGAGGGGCTAGTCAAAGTTTGGAAAAGGTAAACGCTCTGGATATGCCTGAGTGTCAAAAGGAGTTCTCATGGTTAGAATTATATAGCAACACTTGGTGTAAGACGTGAGAGCTGCTACACGCAAATACTCCAAAAAATAACAGTTCTAACAGATTTACACAGATGTTCAGTGTGACCTGGTAAGACTGTCACACAAGTAACCCAAAACGCATTTTCGTACTGCCTCCTCCACACAGTTACCTCACAGCGGCTTCATCTCTCAGCCAGGGTATGTCGCCTGGTCGGGTCTGCGCTACCGAGAGCAGGCTAGGTGGTCAGGAAACATATTAATTCATTCCACGAGTTGAGCACCTAGACTCTTCTCCTGCCCCATCCTGCTTAAACCGAGCTAGACTGCTTGTCATGTGCTTCCACAACCCTCTTTCCTTACCATACATCAGTTTAGTCATCGTCTTGTAGTGCTGTTTACTTGCCTGTCTTGTCTGACCTACTGTAATGCTCAGCAGAGCAAAGACCATGTCCACCTTGCTACACTCTACCCCCAGTACCTAGTACAGTGCTGAACATAAGGTATACATACAATCAATATTTTTCTTTAAAAAACGAATGAGGTGTGCTAAACTCAAAGTAGTGAACACACAGTAGAATAAGTAGGGACAGAGCCAAATTTTGCGCGAACAGAAGCTTGTACAAATTGAAGGTACCCACTTAATAAAAGAATTATAAAATTACAAATACAAAATTAAGTACCTCATCGTGGAAGAGGTTCATGCAGTTGAGAGGACTTTAACCCTAAGCTGCATTATTTTCATAGTAAATTCATCTCTGGTGATAGGTAGACTAATGTACCAAATACTGTGAAATCTCTGAAGAGTGACCAGAAATCCCTGCTTGAGAAAAATCAAAGATTTCTTAGAAGAGATAAAGTATGTGCTTGATATTACAGAAACACGGGAATGAGACTGCAGGTGGAAGACATGCTAAAACACATGGGTGAGGCTAGAGCCTACCTGTGGAGTAGTAAGAAGTCTTTTTGGCTAGTGTGGGGTTGGCTGGTGAAAGGCTTAGGACAGCATGGTTCACAAAGTGTGATCCTGGGCCAGCAGCATCAGCATCACCTGAATACTTGTTAGAAATGCAGCCCCTCAGGCTCCTGACCAAACTTACCCAGTTAGAAATTCTAGAGCAGAAAAATCTAAATTTAACAGACCTCCCAGTGATTCTGATACCATTACAGTTTGAAAACCAATGCTAGAAAATTACTTGAGCATCAGTTGAAGCTATTTTATTATTACAATTTTAATTTCAGGTGGTTATACAATTGAAGGGAGATAAGAAAAAAAAAGGATTATGACAGAAAGAAAGAGAGCATTCTCTTAAACTCATATCCCAAAATAAATTACAGATAAACTAAAAAGTTAAAGTAAAAAATGAATAGGAGATTATTTCAGCATAAGGCTAATAATAGAACCTGTAGAGGAAAAGATTTATAGCCTTTCTTTTGCAACAATATAAAAAGTTTGTAACATTAACAAAATTAAAAAGGAAACAAACTAGAAACATATGCAACATATATTTCAGATAAAATGCTAAAAAAGATTTTAAAAAAATAAACAACCCCTAGAAAAATGGGCAAAGGACACAAACTGAAAATTCATACACACAAATACAATGGCCAATAAACCAATGAGAAAATATTTAAGTTCACACAAAAAAACAAGAAATACAAATTAAAATGGAATAGTATATTTTGCTTACCAAATGAGCAGAATAGTTTTAAAGATGGAAACAACTTAATTGTCCACTACTTAACTGTATTGTCACTTATACTGGAATTCCAAGGTGTCACTAGCTTTAAGGGCATAAGGAATGTTCATGCTATACGAAATGAGATGGGGGAAGCAATTACAAAGTAACATAAAACAACAATATCCTAATTTTGAAAAAAAATCTATACAGATATAGTTTTAAAAACAAGGAAAAGATATTGAGCAAAATGTTACCAGTGGTTAGCTCTGGGTTGTAGGATTGATACATTTTTCTTTTGTTCTTTGTATACCTTTTTTTTTTTTTTGGTTTGTTTTTCTTCATATACTTCTACTGTCTCCATTAAACTATGCTACAAAGTGTGGACAGAAGCTGAAAAAATGATGATTCATTATCCCCTTAAAATTATAGTAGAATATAACAAACCCCTTGAACTTGTTACTCTTGAGATTGGAGGGCTTTATCCTCACAGTCACCGACCTCAAGAGGAAAGAGAGGACAAGGGATATGCAAAAATGAAACTGGATGGACCCCAGCCAATCAAAGAATCTCAAGTTGCCTCAGATTTGTGATTATGTTAAATGACATGTAAACATTGGGATGCTACTGTTGTTTACTTTGTTGGGTAAGTGCAAATAGTGTGAATTTGTTTGTTTAAATAATGGGAAGGGGTGTTTGCTCTCACTGGGAAATGTTTTGGAATAAAACTTCAGCCTAGAAAGTGAAGGTTTTGTTTGGCACTAGGCTACGAGAAGCAACACAGTAATTTAAAATGGTCCCATAACACCCCCTTGTGGCTTCTGCTGTATCCCATTGGGCAACAGCCCAACCAGCCCAGAAGAGGGAGAAAACATGTTGCTCTTCATAAATTCAACAAACACGTGTGGATTCCCTATTTTGTGCCAGGTAGTAACTGTACTAGGATAAAATGCCACTAAATCTCTTCGCACTTTATTCAGCCCATGCCAGTGTTCATAAATATTCGTTTATTTAGGCTGAGTATAGGCATAAAAGTTATGAAGTCATAAAAGTTGAGCCTCAAAACTAGTGTATTTCAAATATGGCTTTATCTCCTGGGAGACAGTTAAAGGGATTCCCGAGTAAGGTCTGTGATTTTTACTCTCCAGATGCTGGTAAGTATGTGGCAATCAGAAATAGCACTGTGGACGTGGATTGCAGCCCCGACTATCCGAGTGACCTTGAGCAAGTGATAATCCACATGGGTATCGTTCATCCACTTGAGAATCACTTAAACTCGGTGCTGGGCTGCGAAAACGAGTGAGACCTAGTCTACCCCCTCGTAAACTCACCTTTCTAATTCGTAAATTGGGACTACTAACCTCAACTCGTCAAAAGGATTAACCACATGACCACTTTTGGACAGATATCCTCATTTTTGAAACCATGTCCACAAATTTGTTTGTGCTTATTTAATTTAATCCTCTATATCTGCCCATAGAAATTTAAGGTCGGAAAACAAATCATCATCTAATCCATTCCCTATAATCTCACATTAATTCCACCAAGATTTCTGGAATCAAGGATTCCAGCTGAAGCCCCATAAGGGCTCACGGGCTTCAAGGGTTTTCGCCCCGCTTGCCCGGCGGACAGCATTCCTGCCCGCGTGGTTCTTTGACGAAGTCAGTAAAACCGTGACGCGGGGATGGCCTTTTCGTTGTCCCGGCAGGCTGCGGACGACTCGCAGCGGTTTGAAATGCCGTGTGCCCAGCCTGATCCTAGCAAGATCATTTTCGCTTCTCCGCTGGAGGAGGCGGGTGGGACAGGGGCTGCTGGCGCGAAGCGCTTCTCCCACTTTTTCCGAGCAGGAGGAAGGGCCAGTAGCCCGCAGGGTAATTCCCTCGGCGGCCTCGCCGGGAGCCATTCTAGGGTGGAATCACCCGCTTGGCTATAGGGAGGGGCGGTGCCCAGCGCAGGAGGGGCCTGCGGCGGCGCACAAGTACCGGTAGGGGGCGCAGGAGGCCGGGTCACCCCCGGGGCTGGAGGCCGGTGGTCCCTCCCAGGCCGTGCGTGCTGCTGGGCCCAGCTACCCGATCCCCTGACCCCACTCTCACCTCGTCACCTCCCCGCCCTCCCGGCGGGCCCCCGAGGTGCGCAGCGCAGGCGCGGAGCGAGGCGGTGAGTGTGGCCACTGAGCCTGAGCCTGGGCCTGGGGCCTGGCTGGCCGGGTGTACAACGCGCGGGAGGGACAGGGGCCGGCTAGTCACCGCGCCCAGCAGAGCGCTGGGAGGGAGAGGGCCAGAGCGCCACCGCTCGCCTCCGTGTGCCTGCGGGTGGTCCCGCGTGGCCGCTCCGCACGCACTCGGGCGCCTCCGCCGCAGCTGCCTCCGCGAGGCTGCGCGTGGGCTGGCGCGGCGGGCCCCAGGATACTGGTGAGTGTGAGGCAGGGGCGGGCCGGCCGGCGCTGGGCTGCTACAGGGATGAGGCGTTCGGGCGCACTTCCAATGGGGGCGCGGGGTGTTGGGGGTCGGCCAGGAAAGACGGGGTGGCGTCTGTTAAACCCACACGCTGCCTTCGTTTTGTGGCGGGATGGCGGTCCCCTCCCCCATCCCTAAGGCATTTTCACCTCTGGTTGAAGACGCAGCCACCCAGGCTCCCCTCGGCCCCCTGCTGCTTTTCCTTTACGGTCCTTTAGTATCTGGGCTGGGGAGTTCCCGCTAGTTGTCGGGCCCAGGTGGCGCTGTGCGTGGTACTGGGGTGGAGGCAGCTGGGGCCGGGCTTGACCCGCGGCGTCTGGGCTCCGGATGCCCGACTGTGCCACGCTGGCCCGCGGGCCCCGCCAGGCGGCTTAGTGACGCTTTGGCAGTGTATCCCAGTGTTCGCGCCTCCAGCAGCAGCCGCAAGCAGGCGCCGGTCCAGGTGCTCAAGGCCCGTAGTCTAAGCCGCTTTAGGGCCTTGTACACCCCTATGGTTTTAGGGTTTTTTGTTGTTGTTGTTGTTGTTGATGTTGTTTTTTCCCAATACAACGGAGGGGCACGAGTAATTTGAAGCAGTTTATCTCTTTGCAGAGACCTAAAGATTTGTACTTAAGCAAAGATGGACACTAAGTTGGACACATAAGTGGATTCTGATTCAAGCTCTCCTGCAACGTATTTGGGTTTAAATTCATCTGAAATCTGGAAAACATATACTTATTGTTAAATGAGGGCGGGAAAGAACATACTATTAAAACTTCAGTATAAAAATGTAGCTGTTTATTGTAAGTGCTTGTCTTATTTTTATGCCCAATTAGGAAGACTATATTTGCATTGCATGAAAGGCCTTTGAAAAAGGTGGTTCTATTTTATCTAGATGCCCATCTATTATGTAAAGTCCGTTTTGTACCTGGACATTCTTACTGTCAAAGAGGTGGAAAAATGCTGATATGTATTTTGTAAGTTGCTTTTTAAAAATTAACGCTTGTTGTGGCATGATCTCATTTTTGCGAAAGTCAAGTGTAAATAAATGTGTATCTTAGGAAATAGATCTAGAAGTCTATATACCCCAGTGGTTTTTCTAGGTGATTTGATTAATTTATAAACCATTTTCCTATTTTTTTCTGCAGTGACATGTATTACATCTGTAGTTTGCTTTTAAGTGGGGAAGGGGGGAGTGAGTGATTAAGTCGTATGTGATTCAGAACCTTCTACTTGTGAGGAGGACTAGTAAGCAAATGTCTGTATGACATCCTAAGTAAAAGCCAGACTTCATCATCTGGGCAGTTATGCATACAAAAAGCACATGAAAACATTTGCTGAAATAAAGGATGGTAAGCATTTTCAGTCTTAAGTGGATATTTTACCATCGTGCTGAAAGGAGGTCTGATAAGTGCTTGGATATTGTTCAGCCCCAAAATAGAAGTCAAATGTATTTCTGATCAAGGTGGTCCTACTTCTTTCACCTGACAGTCTGAATCCAGACCAGGTTGCAATATTAATTTCAATGCCGTGTTGCCCTGGCTGGCGTGGCTCAGTGGATTGACTGTTGGCCTGTGACCCAAAGAGTTGCTGCTTTGATTCCCAGTCAGAGCACATGCCTAGGTTGCTGGCCAAGTCCCCAGTAGGGGGTGTACAAGAGGCAACCACACATTGATGTTTCCTCCCCTCTCTTCTCCCCTCCTTTCCGTTCTGTCTAAAAATAAATAAAATATTTTTTAAAATGTGTTAATGCCATGCTTGGTTTTATATTCTTCATGTTAGAAAGAATTTAAAGTATATTGTGAAATAAAAAGTGGCTACTTTAACATGCTAGGCTGCCAGTTTTCAGTATTCTCCCTGATACCTGTAAAGCATTTAGAACACAAAGTGTAAAGCTTTTGGCTATATAAATTCTGGAAGTGTACAAAAGAAGTATTAGGAATAAGTCTTGAAATTTTGGTTTATTACATACATATGAAACAGCTTTTCTTTTTTGGTTTTTGAATGCAGTTGATTGGGATAGGCTCAAGCAATGCTCTTTGTTTTGTTAGGTGAGGCATTGTATATACTGGTATCATTTCTGTGTACCTCATGGTTGTCAGTTTCTTTGGGTGATTCCCTTCCCCTCCTCCCAATTGGTGGCTGAGTAAGAACTGGAAGCAAGATGTAACTTGCTGGTAGCAGAGATTAGCAGTGAAGATTTACTCACACAGTTAGTTCAAAAACCAGGACCCAGAAGACATACATTTTTTTCTCTGGTTCTGTCACTTAGTTTACTTGACTTTTACTGAGTCTGTTTCCTCATTAGTAATATTGGGTAGGTTTGATAGTAGCGCCTCTATGTACTTCACAGGATTGTGAAGATCAAATAAAATAACAGGACAGTGCTTAGTAAACTAAAAAGCACTGTCTTTATCAAGTGTTCACATTACTTATAGTGCTAATATACCCAGGACTTAGTGAAGTACTGAAAATAATATGTGCATCTCAATTCCTTACCATTAGAAATGAAGTGCTCTTAGTAATGATGCAAAATTCTACCTGCTGTGTATGTCAATCACCTTGTTGGTTAGAAAAACAGCATATAAAGGTGGTAGAAAAACCTCTTTTTCTGACCTTCCATACTTGTCTACTACTATAGTTCAAAGAACACTAACCTGAAATGGAAGAGGTGATTATGATTCGGACACTAACCTATTACCATATTTTGCCATGTATAATGCACACATTTTTGCCCAAATTTTTGAGGGAAAAATAAGGATGCACATTATACATGGGTAGTACCCGAAATACTTTGTATCTGTTCTTGTGTTTTGTAATTATGTTACATAAAATTTCTTGTACTTTAATATGTTCAAAAATAAATGCTAAAATTCCTTTATAATACAAAAAAACACATCTCTAGATATAAATAAATAATTGATTGAATTAAAAAATTAAAATGAAAGATTTTTTTCTGAAAGTTTGTGCCAAAAACATGGGTGTGCCTTATACACGGCAAAATGTGGAACTTGACTTGGGATGATCACTTTATCTCCCTATTTGTTTCCAAAGGCTGGGCTTTAAAAATAATTAGATCTTTGTTCAACTCCCAACTCTACTACTTATTACTGACTATGCCTCAGTTTCCACATAAACAACAAGGGATAAGTAAGAATGATTTTGAGGAGAGCAGCATGGAGTTTGCATATCACAGGATTAAATAAGATAAGGCACAGCCTGGTACACAATTGGTGTTACAGTAGGTGGTGGTATTATTCTTTCATTGGTAAGTCTGTAAGGACTTAAATAGGTAAAAGGTCTGTGATTTGGTGTTTGCTTTTATTATATATGCTTTCATTATGGCTAAATAAATTAATGCAGAATTATGTTCCTGTTGGTGTTAAGACATAGCTTTAGAAGGTAAATGGACTCAAAGAAATATGACATACTTACATATTTATCAACATATACAGTTTTCGAGTACTTAATACAGTATATTCAAAAAACACTACACTTTAATTCTGTATAACTTCCCAGTTGATCAAAGATCTTTGTACCATTGTATTCTTGA
Organism: Tonatia bakeri; assembly: GCA_004024845.1. NCBI lineage: Eukaryota > Metazoa > Chordata > Mammalia > Chiroptera > Phyllostomidae > Tonatia > Tonatia bakeri. The sequence goes on along the minus strand of PVIA01016974.1, from coordinate 8,016 downwards.
GTCTCAGAAATTAACTGCATTTTGACTTCTGCCATGTTTTTCCTACAGGAATTTTTTACCATCTGTGAAAACTTCTCTGTAATTCATTTTTCGTCACTTCCATATTAAGAGTTATACGAAGTAAGTGGAATATGGTAAAATGAATGAGTCAATTTTATAACAGCCCATGAGAATTTAATCATACATCAATTGTTGCCATATGTGTTTTGTTCTCAGTAGAATGTTGAAAGTGACCACTAAGTAAGAAAAGCATTTTTTTTTTGGAAATTATATTTTAAACTTGTGTGTGATGAGTATTTTTCCTCAAAGCCAGGGGATTGATAAAGACTTGTGAAAATGTATTTTCTAAGGGAGTATATCTACCTTTTGCTTAAAAACTGCATCAAAACTTTCCCAATTGTAAGAAATGTATCTGTATTCTTAGTATGGTGCCATAGGCACACTTTATTTATAAAAAAGTAATTTAAGCATAGGGTTTATTGTAATTATCTAGTTCTCACAATTATATCAACAGTTACAAAAGAGTTCTCAAACTCCATAAGAAAAAAAAAAAACAGGGGCTTCTGGTCACGATGGCAATATAGGCAAACATGGCTTGCCTCTTTGCACAACCACGTCAAAATTACAACTAAAATGCACAACAGCCATTACTCAGGAACGTCAGAAATCGAGTTGAATTACAAGTCTGACAACTATGGTATCGAGTTGAATGGAAATCTGACAACTACAGAATTGAAGAAACCACATCCATCCAGACTGGTAGGAGGGGTACAGGTGCAGAACGGGCTGGCCCCACACCCACGTAGATAAAAATTTGAGAGGGATATTTCAGGAGCAAGGAGTCCCAAACCCATACCAGGCCCCTCAATCCAAGATTCCAGTGCCAGGAAGATAAGTCCATACAACTTCTGGGTGCGAAAACCAGTGGAGATTGAGTCAGCGGAGGAGGCTGCTGGAGCCCTAAGCAGTTCTTCTTGGGGGAACCCACACATGGACTCACCTACTCATGCCCTCTGAACTCCAGCTTGAAAGACACCAGTGGTATACAGAGAGATACTGAAGTGTCTGGCATCAGTGCAAGCAGCAGCCATTGTCCCTTTGCTGAGCCCTCCCTGCACAGGGCTGTTAAGATGGTGCCAATTCTGAGGTTCCATCAAACTGGCTAACATTTTTTGACCCACCTTGGAGATCCATAGAGGCTTTAACCCACCCAATTTACAGGCCCACCCCAGCTGCTTCTCCATAAGAATGGCTGGTCTTGGCTCCTACTCCTAGCAAACAGGCAACAGCTGGCTTCAGTGAGCCCTAGTGGCAGCCAGATTAGAGTCACAGCTTGGCTTCACTGGGGAATCTTTGAGCCCAGGCAAGTAGCAACCATCTCAGATTGCTTAATAGCTCAGACAGGGTGCTCTTGGCAAAACACAGGTGGGGGCTGGACTTAGCCTGCACCACTGGGAAACCACAGGGACAGTGCATTCAGTGGACAGCTACAGACCACATTGGAGCACCGCCACCATGCCACTGCACAGCTGATCCTCCACAGAGGGTAGAGGTTGGTGGTCAGCGGTCACAGGCAGTCCTTGCAGCAGACTTGTCTGCGTAAATCTCTTCTATTGATCCACTAACAGCAACCAAGGCTCAACTATAAAAAGAAGGTGTACTCAGAACACAAAGGGCACAATTCAAGAGTAACCAGCTTGGATGATAGGGGAGGCTGTGCCACTGGACCCTATAGGACACCTACTACATTAGGCCACAGTACCAAGACACAGAGTCAAAGCAGCTCTACCTAATACATAGGAAGAAACACAGGGAGGCTGCCAAAACAAGGAGACAGGGAAACATGGCCCAAATGAAAGGACAGATCGAAACTCCTAGAAAAGAGCTAAATGAAATGGAGATAAGCAATCTATCAGATGCAGAGTTCAAAACACTGGTTATAAGGATGCTCAAGGAATTTAGTGAGGACCTCAGCAGCATAAAAAATGAAGGATACACTAATTGGAATAAAGAAAAATTTATAGGTAAACATTAGAATAAATGAAGCCGAGAATCAAATCAGTGATTTGGAACACAAGCACAAATCAACCATGCAGAACAAGAAGAAGAAAAGAATCCAAAAAATAAGAATCATATAGACAGCCTCTGGGACAACTTTAAGAGGTCCTACATTTGACTCATGGGGATGCCAGAAAGAGTAGAAAAAGCAAGAAATTGGAAATCTAGCTGAAAAAATAGTAAAAGAAAACTTTCCTAATTTGGTGAAGGAAATAGGCATGCAAGTCCAGGAAGCACAGAGTCCCAATTATGATAGGTAAAAAGAGGCCCACTCCAAGACACATCATTATTAAAAGGCCAAAAGCTAAAGATAAAGAGAAACTCTTAAAAGCAAGAGAAAAGAAGTTAGTTACTGGAAGTTTGCCAGATGGGATGGAGGAGGAAAAGAATGGATGAATAGGTGAGGGGATTAAGAAGACAAATAGGTAGTTAAACAGAATAGCTGTGGGGATGTAAAGAACAGATAGGAAGTAGAGTTGCCTAAGAACTTACGTGTGTGTAATCCATGGATATGAACAATGGTGAGGGTATTGCCTGAGGGAGTGGTTGTTGCTGGGTGGAGGAGGGCATGGGGGGGGGGGTAAAATCAGGACAGCCGTAATAACACTGTTAAATCAATAAAATATAATTTAAAAAATTTTTTTAAAGAAAAAAACAAATTTGTTTCCTGTCTTAATTACAAAAGTAAATTCAAAATATAAATAGGCATTTTTTAATACTCTCCTATGAAGTAGATTTTCAGGTGGCACACATATTTCTTATTGCCAATACATTCTTTGGTTAGAGGAATTTTTATAACAATATTAACAGTTGTTATTTGGAACATTTGTTGATTTTTTTCATTTTCTTCTTAGATTGAAAAGATATGAATGAATATCCTAAAAAAAGAAAAAGGAAAACTTTGCACCCTTCTCGTTACTCAGGTCAGTGAATTGTTTTAAAGTTGGGCCATGGGTTAATTTCCATGCAATTGTATTGCAGTCTATTTTCTCAAGAATGATCAGATAAGAGTTTGATATCTGGGTCAATTTTTAGGTAAGAGAAAATTTTAAATAAATTCTCTGAGTATAACTCTTTGTCTGCCGTGTGCTGGGTATTGATCAGAACTTACAGACATTAGTTAATCATCACAACTTCAGGGTTTATTGATACTTAACAGGATTTATTGATACTTAAAATTAAATATCCAAGAATGGATATTTACCCCACATGACTCAGATTTGCCTGTGGGTTTCACAAGCTTGTGCTTAAGGCACAACAATAACCTTGTTGGAAGATATTTTGCATCATTGGGAAAAACATCTTCATCTTATATATTCAGAAATGTGAACTTTCATTTTGATTGTATAATTTTATGTTCTTTGGTGAGGTTAGCTCTACTGTCTTAGCAGTATTAAAAAGAGGTCTTTGTGGCCATCTATAATGTGCTTCACACACATGTACTTGAGACAGTCTCAGGCATACCTGTTAGCCCACCCAGCCTGCACATTCTTCATATCTAAGGAAATTAATTTTGTTTCACTGCTTGCTGCCCATCCTCCAACCCCAGCAAGACTTGAAATGACTATATTCAGATTCCCTAACTTGTCCTCAGACCATTTTTCCTACTCTGTACTACCTAAAACATATTGGTAGTTAGTATATTTTGTAGTTAACACATTTGTTGCATATTTTTATTTTGTGAGATTCTGACAGTAAGACAAATGTATCTTTGCGTGCTTCGTAGTATTATATTTTACATTGTATATATTGTGGTTCTTATAAAGCTCAATATTAATATCAGGCCTGAAGTACAAAAGCTGTCAGATTTGAGGGAACTGTTACTTTATTACAGATATTATAAAAATTTATATATGTTGGATAAAGGGATGGCCATCATTAAATGTATGTGTGTTTACTCTGAAATTTCTTAAATTTTGTTTTATGTTCAGATTCCTCTGGAATAAGCAGAATTGCAGATGGATTCAATGGAATTTTTTCTGATCATTGTTATAGTGTCTGTTCTATGAGACAACCAGACTTAAAATATTTTGACAACAAAGGTATATCTAATATTTTTTGAAAAATTTTTTTTAATTTTATTTTAATCATTGTTCAAGTACAGCTTTCTCCCCTTTACTCCCAAGAAAAATTTTTTAAATTTTATAATCATTTCTTATTTGGAAATGTGGATGAGTTATGATTTTAAAATGTATAAGTAACTTTGTTTAAATGTAAGAAAACAAGAATTTCTTGGTAATAAGTGAATTTTTACTTTTAACATAATTTGAGATATATAAATAAAAAACACATTTGCCTAAGTCTATTTTAGTTGGCTAGGAATGGGTGGCAAAGCAGTAGTGACCCAGAGTTTGGAGTATTTATAGTAAAAGGTTAAAACTAGTGGTATACATGGTTCTTCCACTCAGCTATACATTTTGGTCTGGAGGACTAATGAAGGAAAGAACAGAGGGTGAAGGATTTCGTCTTTCTCCATTTTTCATCTTCTATTGACTTCTATTTTCTAGAGCATTGGGTGAATGATAACAACTGTGATTGTTTTTCCCTTCCTCGGCAACTGCCAAAATTCCAGTTCCCTTGAGATCCTATTACAGACTTAGAAACATAAATTATTGAAAATCATGTAGAGTCAGAGACATCAGTATGAACTCATGTTTGCCTTAATAGAGACACAGATGTTACACAAAGAAATTTTTATAGGTATATCTATATATATGTGGCAGTGTACACAAACATTTTTTGTACCATTAGCTGAGAAGGCATAAAAAAATGACACCCCAGTAGCAGAGATCACATCTAGTGCCTAGATCTTGGTTTCTAATACCAGGAAACCAAGATTTCTTCCTCCAATGAAAGGAACTAGGGCTTGTCAGAGAAATGACTGGTTCTAGTTCTGGGAAAGGAAATACACAAGATGAACCTGAAGTATCTTATGGTTCTAGAAAATAAGGAAGTACTCAAAACTCATACACATACGCACACCCACCCACGCATTACAGGTATGCCAAAGGAGCATAGGAGCCAATTAAAAAGAGCTCCCAGTAGCCTGGCCTGGTAGCTCAGTTGGTTAGAGCGTTGTCCCACTATGCTAAGGTTGCTGGTTCGATCCCTGGTTCGGACACATGCAAGCATCAACCAATGAATGTGTAAATAAGTGGAATGACAAATCAATGTTTCTCTCTCAAATTAATAAATAAATTTTTTTTTAAATTCCTATTAGCCAAAACTAACACAATATGAGGGGGGGAAATGAATTATAACCCGAAGTATAAAATAAATAGCCATGAGTTCATACTGCTATAAATAAGTGATTGAATAAATAAATGAGAAGAAACAAATCTCTTGTACAAAGAACTCCAAATTATTGATGTAGATCCTCCTCCCTCAAGGAGGTGGAATATATGTCCTCACTTATTAAGTGTGGGAGGTGACTGTCTTCCGAAGCACAGAGTATGGAAAGTAAAAGAGTGGCTTTCAGAGGAGAAACCTGATAAATACTACCTCAACAAGACGATCAAGGTCAGCATCAATAGTAACCATGTTAATCATTTGTACCATTGATAAGATGTGATAAAAATGGCAGTGTGTCCCTCTGGTATGTTCCCAGTAACCCACAATCCCAGTTGAATTATGCAAAAACAACAGGTAAATTTTGATAGTGGGACATCCTACAAAATACCTGATCTGTCCTCTTCAAAATTGTCATGGGCATCAAAAACAAGGAAAGTCTGAGAAACTGCCACGGACAACAGCCTAGAGAGCCTTGACAGCTAAATGTCATATGGGATCCTGGAACAGAGAAAGGACATTAGCTAAAAACTAAGGGAATCTGGATGAAGTATAGACTTTAGTAAATAAGAACTTATTAGTATTGGTGAATAATTGTAACAAATGTATTACACATAGCTAAGATGTTCATAGTGGAGAAAATGCAGAATATGTGGGAATTCTCTATATTACTCAAATTTTTTTCAGTAAATCTTAAAACTTCTAGAAAATAAATTCTATTAAAAACAACAGTGATGTGAGATTGAAGCCCATTTTTCTCTACTGACCTGTATTTCAGTTTCTCCATGCTAGCTTTAAAATACTGTGGCAATACAGGCTTATTCAAATTCAGTAATTTAAACTTAAAATTCCTAAGTAACATTAAAAAGTGTGTGTTCTAGTCCAAATGGGGCATGGAAGCAAAAACAGTTGCTTGTATGGACAGATTTTCTGGGTGCTTAGATGTAGCCACAAGAGATATGTAACATCTTCTCGTGGCTAAATCTAAGTCCGTAGTTTCTGTTGGAACTCAGAATTATACTTAAAATATTCGGTGCTTTATGTTATAATACTTAATGTTTAATGCTCTGATGTAAATAATGTGTTTTTCTAAATTCCTCTTTACAGATGATGATTCTGATACAGAGACATCAAATGACTTGCCAAAATTTGCAGATGGTGTCAAGGCCAGAAACAGAAATCAGAACTATCTGGTTCCTAGTCCTGTACTTAGAATTCTAGACCACACTGCCTTCTCTACAGGTTTGGGAAACTAAGTAGTGCATTTGCATATTTTTATAGGTCAATGAAGAAATAATGCATAAAGTATTTTTTGCCAGTTATGTATTTAACTGGCCTTACTTAGTAATAGTAATAATAGGCTTGCTTTGTTTTTCAGATAAATCTGCCGATGTTGAAATTTGTGATGAGGAGTGTGACTCACCTGAATCAGTCAACCAACAAACTCAAGAGGAGAGTCCTATAGAAGTCCACACTGCTGAAGATGTTCCAATTGCTGCAGAAGTGCATGCAATTTCTGAAGATTATGATATTGAGACAGAAAACAATTCCTCTGAGAGTCTCCAGGACCAAACTGATGAAGAGCCACCAGCTAAACTTTGCAAAATACTTGACAAGAGCCAAGCTCTGAATGTGACTGCCCAGCAGAAATGGCCTTTACTGAGAGCTAATAGTAGTGGCCTCTATAAATGTGAACTTTGCGAGTTCAACAGCAAATATTTTTCTGATTTAAAGCAGCATATGATTCTGAAGCATAAGCGTACTGATTCAAATGTGTGTCGAGTATGTAAGGAAAGTTTCTCTACCAACATGCTCCTGATTGAACATGCCAAACTGCATGAAGAGGATCCCTACATCTGTAAATACTGTGATTACAAGACAGTAATTTTTGAGAACCTCAGCCAGCACATTGCAGACACCCATTTTAGTGATCACCTTTATTGGTGTGAGCAGTGCGACGTACAGTTCTCCTCAAGCAGTGAACTCTACCTGCATTTCCAGGAGCACAGCTGTGATGAACAGTACTTGTGTCAGTTCTGTGAACATGAAACAAATGATCCAGAAGACTTGCATAGCCACGTGGTGAATGAACATGCATGTAAATTAATAGAGTTAAGTGACAAGTATAACAATGGAGAGCATGGACAGTACAGTCTCTTGAGCAAAATTACCTTTGACAAATGTAAAAACTTCTTTGTCTGTCAAGTGTGTGGTTTTCGGAGTAGACTTCATACAAATGTTAATAGGCATGTTGCTATTGAACATACTAAAATTTTTCCTCATGTTTGTGATGACTGTGGCAAAGGCTTTTCAAGTATGCTAGAATATTGCAAACATTTAAATTCACATTTATCTGAAGGGATTTATTTATGTCAATACTGTGAATATTCAACAGGACAAATTGAAGATCTTAAAATTCATCTAGACTTCAAGCATTCAGCTGATTTGCCTCATAAATGTAGTGACTGCTTGATGAGGTTTGGAAATGAAAGGGAATTATTAAGTCACATTCCAGTCCACGAGACAACTTGATTATTCTTAACTTCCATAGTGTTAACGTAAAATAATAAATATAGCTTTTTTTGGAGACGTTAGGATGGATGATTTTAAACACAGTATGAGAATTGCCTTTAATAAGTTAGATTTTTAATTGTCCAGTTTTCTTGGCAT
>PVIA01016973.1:0-17129 GCA_004024845.1 Tonatia bakeri | reverse complement strand
TTGCTTGCAGGAAGCGGGGAAGTGACCAAAATCTAGCAGAGGGTGGAGCAAGCACCACTGTTCCCTCTCAGACCCCTGCCCCACATACAGCATCACAGCACAGCAACTGGGTTGCCCCACCCTGGTGGACACCTAAGGCTCCATCCCTCACTACATAACAGGCACGTCAGAACAAAAATAATGGCCCAAATGAAAGAAGAGATCAAAGCTCCAGAAAAAATACAACTAAGCAAAGAAGAGGTAGCCAACCTATCACAGGCACAGTTCAAAACACTGGTAATCACGATGCTCAAAGAATTGGTTGAATTTGATCACAAATTAGAGGGAAAAATGAAGGCTACCCTAAGTGAAATAAAGGAAAATGCACAGGGAACGAATAGTGATGGGAAGGAAACTGGGACTCAAATCAATGCAGTGGACCAGAAGGAAGAAAGAAACATCCAATCAGAAAAGAATGAAGAAACAAGAACTCAAAAACATGAGGAGAGGCTTAAGAACCTGCAGGACATCTTTAAACATTCCAACATACAAATTATAGGGGTACCAAAAGAAGAGGAAGAGCAACAAGTGGAAAAGTTATTTGAACAAATAACAAAGGAGGACTTCCCCATTCTGGCAAAGGAAATAGATTTCCAGGAAGTCCAGGAAGCTCAGAGAGTGCCAAAGAAGTTGGACCCAAGGAGGAACACACCAAGGCACATCATAAGTGCCCAAAACTACCCAAAATTAAAATGAAGGAGAGAAACCTAGAAGCAGCAAGAGATAAGGATGCAGTTTCCTACAAAGGAGTGCCCATCAGACTGTCAGCTGATTCCTCAAAAGAGACCTTACAGGCAAGAACGGGCTGGAAAGAAGTATTCCAACTCATGAAAGGCAAGGACCTACACCCAAGATTGTTCTATCCAGCAAAGCTTTCATTTAGAATGGAAGGGCAGATCAAGTTCTTCTCAGTTAAGGTCATGTTAAAGGAGTTTGTCATCACCAAGGCCTTATTATATGAAATGTTAAAGGGATTTACCTAAGAAAAAGATAAAAAATATGTACAGTAAAATGACAGCAAACTCACAATTATGAACAACCACACCTAAAACAAAAAGAAATAAGCAAACAACTAGAACAGGAACAGAACCACAGAAACGGAGATCACATGGACGGTTATCAACAGGGGAGTGGAAGGGGGAGGGAGGGAAAGGTACAGAGAATAAGTAGCATAGATGGTAAAGTAGAAAATAGACAGGGGGAGGGCAAGAATAGTAAGGGAAAAGTAGAAGCCAAAGAACTTACATGTATGACACATGGACATGAACTAAAATCAGGAATGTAGGTAGGAGGGGGTGTACAGGGTGAAAGGGAGTGAAGGGTGGGAAATGGGACAACTGTAGTAGAGTAATCAATCAAACATATTTAAAAATAAATAAATAAATGAATGAATGAATAAAACAAAATGGAATCCATTGTTCAACACATTCAGAGTTCTGCTTTTCCAGTTGATAAGACTACCAAAGCCTCAAAAATATTTTATAGGAACTTTTCACCCCACTTTTAATCATTAAAGGAACATTTGTTGTATTTTTTCCTGTTCTAAAAGTTATTCACTTTTTTTAATTTGGAAAATACTGTATATGCCAATGAAACAAATAATACAATCTATAATTACATCTATTAGCTCTATTGAGTATCACTGTTAATATATGTAATATTTCCTTCTAGTGTAATTTTTATGTGTGTGTGTATGTGTATAAATCAGCATATTGTACTTCACCAGTTTGGAGGCTCATAATCCTTTTAACATGATATTACCCAGCCACCAGAGCTGGAGACTTACATCCCACTACTTACAGTCAATGTCATCAAATACTATAGATTGCTTTCAGTCTATTATATCTCATATTTTTCCTTCTCTAACCAGTGTTAACACCTCAATCTATATCATCTTCATCGTAGTTATACTACATTTAGTTAATATCTCTACTCTTCATTTCACATTTCATCTTTCACAAAAAAAGGAATAAAAAACAAATAAACGTTATTTATAAACCTAAAATAAAAGATGATGATGAGGAACCACTGGCTCCCTGTCAATAATCACCAGAGCCCCTTTTACCAGTTCCTAAAATTCTACGTGTAGGCTTGAAGGTAATCCACTGAAAAAACTTTTGGGGGAATGAGAACTAAACAAAGGATGCTGAACTTGGCTTTAAAAACTCTCCAGTTACCTCTGAACTCTGTTTCAGCTGGGGTTGAAATCCAAATTCAGAAGAGTATACAATCAGAATACCAGAATAGGTTCCATTTTTTTCTCCAGTAGTGTGGCTATGAAAAAATTCCTAGCAACCTCAGCAAAACCTCCAAGTCAACTGTTGGAAAATACACACCCTCCATGTTCAGTGCATCATCCAGTTATGTTTCCCATTGGGATAGGCGTATAAAGAAGCACACATATCCATTTAACTGTTCTGTCTCTTGGACTAAAAATTAACAAATAATTCTGAATATATCTGGTGATGTAAATGCAGGTCTTATACCCCAACACAACCCTATCTCACAGCCATCTAGGCCAGAAGAGGTGATGTGGGTACTGAAGAACACATAAAATGTTTGAATTTAACCTAGCTTAAGCCCTGACTCACTGACCACTCTAAAATCTCACACAGGGCATTAAACAACTTAGCATCCCAGACTAGACTCCTCTCCTGCGGTAAAAACCTACACCTCAAAGGGTTATGAGGGTTAAATGAGGATGAACTTAAAATACCTATCACAATACCTGACAAGTAGATTCTCAATTTTTAAAAAAATCAGCATGAGGGAAGGGAAAGGGGAAAAAAAATCAGTATAGTAACCCAGTTTGTAAGCATTCTCCAGCATGATGGCAGGATTAGTTACCTTCTGATTTGCTGCTGTTACACTGTGACAACCTCATTATATCAGGACTAGCCTTTATAAAAGAGATTTAATATTCAAAACATTCAAAGGTGGCAGCAGCATAAATTTAAATGAAGTGATAATCCATCTTTCCACAAACCATTCAGTGTAACTGAGCAAATGCTCATGATGGACAAGACGTGAACAGAAGTCATTTCGAAAGTATAATCTCCATAAACTCTGCTTTACAGCTCCAGATGCAGTCCGAAAGTGAAGTGTGCTTAGAAGAGATGACATTGTAATGAGTACTCTCTTAATAATTGGGTAATCACTTAATGAATGTATAATGAAAACGGCAACACACCTTAAGACGTGTGTTATTAACAACGGTTTCAAATGATTACAAGCAAAAAAAAAAAAAAAAGCAAAGTTCTGTATATTCACTCTATTCCCAGACATTTTCTTTCCCTTAATTATAAGTGTTCAGTGAAATACCTGTAAGCATACAAGCAAACTTATGAGCTAAAATGTGAATGAGAACCGGGAAGAGGAAGGCAGAGATCTGGACTTTACCTTTCTATACAGTTTAAATAGGCTGGTATGACTTGCATGATTTTTAAAACTAACTTAAAGACGGATGAAATTTTAAAAAGCGTTCATTAGCAACCTTAAGAAACGGATATTAACAACGGCTTCAAATTATTGCAAACTAAAACACGGAACGTACCACTATAACACCTACAAAGGGTCAGATGTTGAATCAAAGAAATTAAATTTTAACACATTTATTCGTCCTCCGTCCGGGCTCCTACATTATGCCATGAGAAATGAAAATTTGGAGCACATTGGCAGCCTAGTAAGTCCTTTGCTGAGGCTATTATCTTAGTTTTACTGGGGCGAATACGATCGCTCCGCCCAAGGTCTCCAGCGTGGGTCGCAGGGCCGCCCAGGAGTGGCTAGCTCAAAGGAGAAGTACGGCCTGCGCCGGGAGCAGGCTTACGGTGACGTGTCCAGGCCGAGGGCTGAGACCCCCAGCTCCACGTTTCCTCGGAGGCTGAGAGGGGAGCGGGGTCGAAGGACAGGCTCGGAAACCAAAAGAGGCCCACCCCATTCACCTGCACGCGGAGATACGCCAGCCGGGCCTCGAGCTCCGGCTCCAAGGCCAGGAGGAATGAGGTGGCGCGGGACGTGGAGCTGCCACCGGGGTGCGCCAGGACCACCTCAACGGTCACTTTGGCCAGGTGGCTGCTCAGGTCCACCGTGCGCTTCACGTCCTCGTTGACCAACAGCGGTGCATCGGGAAAGGTGATGCCTGGCGCCGGGACCCAGGCCCCGAGCAACAAGATCAGAAGCAGCCAAGAGAAAGATGCCTCCATGTCCGGAACAGAGCCGCAAAACGCGGTCCGCCCCGCCTCCGCGCAGCCGCTCATTGGACCCAGGCTGGCGCCACACCTTGGCGGCAACCGGAGCTGGAAGGACCCCGTCTCCAGGGCAACGGGTGGGCCACCGCGCCTGATTGCAGGGCCCTTCATTTATGGTATCTAATTTTTCTTTTATTGATTTTTTTTAAAATAGGAAGTGGGGGAGGAAAACTGAGAGAAGTGGAAGAGGGGAGAGAGAGCAGAGAGGGAGGGAGGGGGGACGAAGAGAGAGAGACATGGGTTTGTTGTTCTACTTATTCATGCATTCATTGATTTATACTTCTAAATGTCCTGACAGTGGATCAAACCTGCAACCTTGGGCTATCAGGGTGCTCTAACCAACTGAGCTATAGTGCCAGGGGTGCGTTTATCTAACTCTGCCAGTCTGCTCTCTCTTACCATTCTTCCCCTGCAATAACACGGGCCTTTCTGCCCCTTGAAACAGTAAAATGTAGCTGAAACAAACAAAGTAAAAGCCTAGGCAAAAGTTTAAGCAGAAGGAAGATAGCTGCAGTCTCAAGGGTTTCCCCTAAAATATGTAGCAACTACAAAGGGGAAAATAATAAGTTTACACTGGAGTATCCTGGCAGGCACTCCATTAACCAAGTGATCAAGGTTAACATTGCCAATTACAAGACATAGTGACATCTATAGCTGAGGTAGGAGACAGCATAGGAAGAACTCTGAGACTGCAATACTGTTACTGACTAGCATCTAGCACCCTGGTTGCCAGGAAACGCCTTTTACCAATCAGATAGATTAAATAATAAACCGAGTCACAGAGGAGGAAGGAGACGAGTCTCACACACTAACTCAGCAGTCCTGAGCTGGTCTGATATTGCCAGGTGTTCCAACACCACAAGAAACACTGTGTTAGCAAGAGAGAAGGGAAGTCCTTGAAGTTCTATGCAGCATTTCCACTACCTGGGAAAGAAAGCCTTGAAACTGTGCTTTCATCCCAAGGCCTGAATATGGGAGAGGGTCCTGGTACCCAAAGAAAGAGCCCATAAAACAACTTTTGTTAATTGCCTACCTCTGGTCACTATCTGTTTTACAAGGGAGTCCCTGATGCTTACAGAAAGAGCCCATAAATAACTTTGGAAAGTGCCCCAATTTTAATTGACTGCCTCCTGTCACATAATTTGTTTTACAACAAGATGAACAAATGGAGTCTGGAGCAAGATAAGGATTTGGGCTAACAGAACTCCACACATCCCTAAGTTTGGGTTGTCACATTCCCCCAGGAAAGCTGGCACCACATTTACCCATTAATCAATATGTAACTTTTTCTCCTATCTCACCAACTATGTAAGTTCTCTGAACAAAGGACTGACTCCCTCTCTCTCTCTCTCTCTCTCTCTCTCTCTCTCTCTCTCTCTCTCTCTCTCTCTCGGGTTCGGGGTGCTTTTGGCTCTTGAGCCACTGGGCCTCTGGCCACCTGGCCTCAGGCTGCCTGGGGGCTTGCCACCCTGGTCTTCAGCAGCTCTTGCTTTGGCCGCCCTGCTTTGCCCTGAAACTTTGCCTTTCACCGCCACTTGCCCCCTCCCACTCTACCCAGGCCCATTCTCTTCCATGGGAATGGGTCACTAATAAACTGATTACACACTAATAGATTTGCTGATCTGTAATTCTTTACATGTGTTGGCAAGAAGAACCAGGTTTCTCCCGTCAACAATTATTAAAATACAATACAGGGAAGCTGTTTTCACAGTGATCAGTTGCAAATCTAGGGAGATCCACTAGATCAAAGGAATGAACCAATTTGATTTTTTCCACCAAGTGACAGTTATACAGCAAATATATTCCTGAATTATCCTGGAGTTTCAGAACTTCAGTTTCCCCTGGACAACTTCTGCCTGGGTTTTCTCTCTCTCTCTCTCTCTCTCTCTCTCTCTCATTCTCTCTCTCTCTCTCCATCCCTCCCTCCCTCCTTCTGCCTCAGAAGACTGGGGCTCTGATCACCCTTGCCCCAGTTCATGAGATATTGGTTCGATTCCATTAGAGACAAGTTAAGAGGAATTTGGGTTATTCCTGCCCCCTCCTCCATTAACTCTTCAGCTCTTACAGGGACGGTGTCATTTAGAGACAAGTTTTCTTTGTCCCTTTCCCTGGCTCCAGAGCCCTGGCTCAGAGACTTTGGCTGGGTGGAAAAGCAGGCAGTAAAACAAATAGTTCATAATCTCCTTCCAAAGGAAATACAGTGGAACCTCATTTCTCGAACTTAATTTGTTCTGGAAGGCTGTTTGAGAACCAAATTACTTGAGATGGGAGAACTGCTGTTTGACCATAACTTTATTTGCATCAGAGGTTGGAGGAGTACAAACCTAAGGGGTGCTCCCAAGAACAATAGAGGTCGAGATGAAAGGGGAAAGTGTAGACCAGCAATTTTCAGGAGAGAACAGGGAATGAGACAGCTAGGAGGAGCCCCCACTAGAACTGGAACAAATGCCAAATAGTGGCTTTACAAACTATTCCTTCAAAGGAGCCACATTTGATTGGGTTAGTTTGTATAGCAATTTATGCCCCAAGGCATTGTTGAAAACAATTGAACAGTTATCTGCAATTAGTGAAGTTTAACAACATGGTCTATAGTCAGGGAAAAAGGTGAAAAGAGCCCTTGCCAAAATCGCTGTCATCCCAAAGGAACCAAAGCTGCACCTCCCTGCAACACCAAAGGCTTTAAAATTGTGAGAGAAAATACACTTCACTAAAAGAATTCAGCCAGTCAACAAATAAATAAGCAAACAAGCCATAAAGGTGGGGGAAGGAATCAAGTCCCCTGAGTCCCTACAATATATTATCTAAAATGTCCAGATTCCAATTAAAATTATGAGGCATACAAAGAAACAAAGTGTGAATGATAAACCAGAAGAAAAACAAGCAGCCAATCAAAACTGCCTGTGAGAGTGTAACACAGGAGCTCAAAAATGGAGTTGCTTAAGAGTTCATGATATTCTGAAAAACCCACCTGGAGTACCAGCAGACGTGGACTTGCCACTTCTTACTCACATCACAGAGGAGTGCACAGATGGTGGCAGATCAATGCAAGAGAAACCACCTCCTCCGGTCTGAGGCTCATTATAAGGCAGGGGTGTCCAACCTTTTGACAACTCTGGGACACGCTGGAAGAAGAACAGTCATCTTGGGCCACATGTTAAATACACTAATGAGCAAAAAGCAGTCTTAGGTAAATTTAAATTTTGTCTTGGGCCGCATTCATAGTCACCCTGGGCCATGTGCAGCCTGCAGAAAGGCAACACAGGTCCAGGTTGCACAAACCTATGTTTGGCCCATAGCTATATTATGTCAGTGTGAACATGCAGAAGGAAAGGGTCAAGAAGCAGTCACCAGGCAAGAAACAATCCCAGGGGAGATAATCCAGAGTGACCAGATGTTTGATTTATAAAAAAAAAGTCTACAAATAGCCATTATTAACATATCCACAGAATTAAATGCAACCAAGAATAACAAATAAAAGCATGAATGACAATTTCACAACATAGATATCAATAAAGAGTTAAAAATTATTAAAAAGAACCAAATGAAATTCTGAAGTTAAAAGTACAATATTACTATACTGTACCAAAAGTGTTGAAATTAAAAATTCACTAGAGGGACTCAAATGTAGATCTGAACTGGCAGAATAAAGAATAAGCAGGCCCTGGCTGGTAGCTCAGTTGGTTAGAGCATCATCCCAGTAATTCAAGGTTGAGGGTTCCATTTCCCATCAGGGCACATACAAGAATCAGTCAGTGAATGCATAAGAATCAGTCAGTAAGTTGAACAACAAATTGATATTTCTTTCTTTTCTCTTTCTTTCTCTCTCTCCCCCTCCCCATTTCTCTCTCTCTGAAAGTCAATAAATAAACATTGTAAAAAAAAGAATAAGCAAACTTATGGTAGACCAGTAAAGATGCAGGCCAAAGAACAGAGAGGCAAAAGAAATAAAATAAATGAAAAGAGCCTCAGAGAAATGTAGGACACCATTAAACACATCACCAAATGTATAATGGGCACACCAGTAGAAGAGGGGAGAGAGACATGAGCAAAAATAAATAAATAAATAAATAAATAAATAAATAAATAAATAAAATATATATATATACACACACATATATACATATATACTAAGAAATAATAGCTGAACACTTCTCAAATTTATTAAAAAACAATAACATGCACTTTCAGGAAATTCAACAAAATCTAAGTAGGAAAAATGTAAAGGTCCACAAACAGATACATTATATAAAAATGCTGAAAGTTAAAGAGAAAAATATTGAAAGCATTGAGAGAAAATGACTCCTTACTTACAAGGTAATTTGAATAAGATTAGCAATTAACTTCTTAACAAACACAATGGAGGACATAGAGCAATGGGATAACATATTCAAAGTGGTCAAATAAAAATCTATCAAACATTTCTGAGGAATTAGAAAATACTTTCAAACAAATGAAAACAAAGACATCAGTATTCATTGGATACGGCTATAGCAGTACTTAGATGGAAATTTATAACTGTAAATATCTATATTAAGAAAGAAGAAAGATCTCAAATCAATAAACATAAGACACTAGTGCCCTGACCAGTATAGCTTACTTGGTTGAGCATGGTCCCACAAAGCAAAAGGTCACAGGTTTGATCCCAATCAGGGCACATACCTGTGTTGCAGGCCCAGTCCCTGTTTGGGGCACATGAGAGAGGCAACTAATCAATGTTTCTCTCACACATTGATGTCTCTCTCCCTCTCTTTCTCCCTTCCTTCCCCTATCTCTAAAAATAAATAAATAAAATCTTTTAAAAAACACAAGACACTATTAAAAAAGAAAATTAAACCAAGAGCAAACAGAGGGAAGAAAATATTAAAGATTACAACATAAATTAATGGCATAGAAATACATAGAGAAAATCAAACCAAAAGCTTACTCTTTGGAAAAAAACAACAAAACTAACAAATCTGGAGCTAGACTAAACAAGAAAAATGATAGAAGATGCAAACTACTAGAAGTAGAAATGAAAGACAGGGCTTTACTGCTTACCTTAAAGAAATAATTAAGATTATGAAGGAACGCTATGGCCATTTGTATGCTAACCTAGATGAAGTGGACAAATCCCTTGGAAAATACAAACAACCAAAACTAACTCAAGAAGAAAAAATCTTTCAAAAAACATTGTTTTAGCTTATTTATTGATATTAGAAAGAGAAGAATAGGGAGAGAAACATCAATTTGTTGCTTCATTTACTTATGCATTAATTGGTTACTTCTTTTATGTGCCCTGACCCCACAACTTTGGCATGTTGGGGTGATAATCTAACCAGATTAGCTACCTGGCCAGGGTAAAATAGATAATCTGAATAGAGCTATAATAAGTGAAGATGGTGAATTAGTGCCCTGGCTGGTGTCGGCTTAGTAGGTTGGGCATCATGCCACAAACAATTCAATTTCTAGTCAGGGCACATGCCTGGGTTGCAGGCCAAGTCCTCAGTTGGGGGCGAGCATGTGAAAGGCAACCGATAGATGTTTCTCCGTCACACTGATGTTTCCTTCCCTCTATTTCTTCCTCCCCCTCTCTAAAAATAAATATGCTACAGGAGAAACTGGCTCTTCTTGCTGACACAGTAAAGAATTAAGGATGGGCAAGTCTATTAGCATGCAAGCAGGGTTTATTAGTGATATGTTATCATAGAAGAGCATGGGTCTTAGCAAGGTGGCGGTGAAGGGCACAGGTTCAGGGCATGCCAAGGTTAGGGTGACAAGAGGCAAGGGCAAGGTGGCAAGAGCAGGGTGACAAAAGCCTCAGGTTCTTTGTTCTGAGGACTTCTATAGTTGGCAGGATGGGTGTGAAGAAATTACATATTGATTGATGGATTAAGGTGGTGCCAGCTTTCCCAACAGGCTGTGCCTACCCAAATGTAGGCATGTGTGGGGGTCTATGTGCCCAAATTCTTGCTCCAGACTAAATTTGGTCATTTTGTTGTAAAACAGATACATGACAGGAAGCAGTTAATTA
Source organism: Tonatia bakeri (assembly GCA_004024845.1). NCBI lineage: Eukaryota > Metazoa > Chordata > Mammalia > Chiroptera > Phyllostomidae > Tonatia > Tonatia bakeri. Next base: position 6,833 of record PVIA01016973.1, on the reverse strand, counting down.
AAGTTGAAGCAGTTACCCAAAGCTATGTATGGGCTCTTTCTGTAAGCATTAAGGACCCTCTCCTAAAGGAATACTGACCAGAGGTAGGCAATTAACCAAAGTTGTTTTATGGGCTTCTTCCTTGGGCACTGTGGACCCCCTCCTCTTCCAGGCCTTGGGATGAATACACAGTTCCAAGGCTTTCTTTCCCATGTAGTGGAAACAATACATAGACTTGTGAGGGCGTCCCTCCTCCCATGCTAACATAGTATTTCTTGTGATGACGGAACACCTGGCAGTATTATCAGACCAGGCTCAGGGCTGCTGAGTTAGTGGATGAAACACATCTCCTTCCTCAACCTTACTATCTGTCCTACCTAACAAATAAATAAAATCTCTCTTTTAAAAAAGATATTGAATTAGTAATTCATAAAAGTACCCACAATGAAAAACCCAGGGGCATTTGGCTTTACTGATATATTCTACCAAACATTAAAGAAGAATTAGTATCAATTTTTCACAAACTCTTACCATAAATAGAAGAGGAAGAAACACTTCCCAATCCATTTTGTGAGTCCAGTATTATCATGATACCAAAACCAGAGAAAGACATAACAAGAGAAAAAAACTATAGACCAATATCTTTTATGAATATGTATGCAGCGCCCTGGCTGGCGTAGCTCAGTGGATTGAGTGCGGGCTGCGAACCAGGCATTGCAGGTTCGATTCCCAGTCAGGGCACATGCCTAGGTTGCAGGCCATGTCCTCCAGCAACCGCACATTGATGTTTCTCTCTCTCTCTCTCTCTCTCTCTCTCTCTCTCTCCCCCCCTCCCTCTACCTTCCCTCTCTAAAAATAAATAAATAAAATCTTTAAAAAAAAAAAAGAATATGTATGCAGCTATCTCTAACAACATATTGGCAAACAGAATCCAGCAACATATAAAAATAACTATACACAATGGTCAAGTGGGCTTTTTCCCAAGAATGTGAGATTAACATCCAGGATCGATTAATTTAATATATTATAATAATAGAACAAAAATAAAAGAGAAATTAAGACTTTCCCACATAAACAAAAAACTAAGAGAATTTGTTAGTAGCAGATCTACACTACAAGATACACGAAAGGGAAACATTTTGCTGATGGGGAAGAGGTGATACAAAAAAATGTCAGAAGCACTAAAAGGCATCAAAATTGACAAGTTCAAAAACTGTATTGAGCACTGGTAAAAACATCTCAATAGGTGTATTGCATCAAATGAGGAGTATTTTGAAGGTGACCAAAGTTTAAACATGTAAGAATAAATACACAATGTTTTATAAATAAATTCTGGGTTTTTTGGAGAGTCCCACCTCGTACATTTTATGTGGATAAAAGTACAAAGGAGTAATGTTCCTGTTTGCTTTGGTTTCTCTGGTCTAACATGTCACTCATAATTTTAAGGATGATGTTGTAGAATTTCAATCTGTTAGAAAACTACATTTTCTTATTTCATTTCTTCCATAACAATGAGATAATATTTGCCCATTTGAACACCTGGTTTAACAAACCTTGTATATTTCCCAAGGACAGAAACAGCATCTTCCTTAGAAACTGGATTCTCACGCAAGATTGTGATGATGATAATAAGGACTCATACATGCCCTTCCCTTAGTGTTAAACATATCACTGTTAAGGTGCTAATAACCAGTGTGGGAACTGAAAACATATGTGAAAGTATTTTTGGATTCCTGAAGACTTGTAATGCATTCATTTCCCAGAAACAGGAAACAACACCAATGGAATCGAAGGTGGCCTGACTGATGGTTTGAAGCAGTTAAAGCAGCTAATATTTTCTGGATTCTTCAAATCACTATTTATTTGCAGCTTTTTATTTAAGAAATTGGTGCAATGGATCTTGAAAATGTGAATACAAAAGATTGTTTAATCCTTCTTCTTATGAAGTAAGACCCTGACAAGTAGAACCCTCCACGAAAGGCCAAACTGCCAGACTCCTGAGAGAGTGACAGAACTGCCTTCCAGGGACTGCCCGACCTCAGGCGAGTCCCTGACAGGCAGGTGGACCCGGAACACAAGCACCATAACAACTCATCACCAGCCACAGGTCGGGCACAAGGCTGGGTGGTCTGACTTCTTTGGAGAGGAAAAACCAGGTACTAAAAACTCAATGCTTACAACAGTCTACCAGATTTTACAGAAAATAGTGGGGAGGAGTTCTTGTAATCCCATCTGTGCCAGGCTTTAGCAGAGTGAGTAAGGAGGGTAAGCCATTAATACGTGCCTCACTGCGTGAAGAGGTTTAACAGACCACAGTCTTTTAAGAAACACGTCCCCATGACCCGCCATGCATCATCGCTTTTGCTCAGCGTCGACTCAGATTCCACTCTGGCCTAGCCCCAGCTAGATGTTCCCCAGCGGACCAGGATGACTTTAAGTGCCGACCCAACCAGACGTGGAAGCAGAACAGGGGTGTCAAACTCATTTTCACTGGGAGCCACATCAGCCTCCTGGTTGCTTTCAAAGGGCCGAATGTAATTTCAACTCCTTAACAGTTAAGGAGTAGTTATATTTATACAGTCTTAAAATTATGCTGGCCTCTTGAAGGCAACCTCGAAGCTGATGTGGTCCCCAGTGAAAATGAGTTCAACACCCCTCTCTAACAGGTGTAAACTACCATCGCTACCCTCGCCCCGCCACCAGAGGGCAAGAAAGTAGCATGTGTTGACTAGCACCTCCCCGTTTCCGTCACAAGCCCCACCCAAAAGTGGAGGAGTTTGCTCTACACGGTAGCGTTCCCTTTGTGGTGATAAGGAACGCAGAGAAGCTTTTCCGTTTCTGAAAAACGCCGCGATTTGAGCGCAATGGCAGGGCATACTTCTTATAAAAGATGGCTGCAGCGGAGCTAACAGGGGTCTGTCTTGAAGGAGTAGGCGGCAAGAAGTGTAAGATGGCGGACGCCAAGCAGACGGAAACGGAAACTCGTCCGATTGTGGAGGTTGTCCGCCCCTGGGCGAAACCCGCCCCCACCGCAGTTTGGCGCAGAGCTTTCCCGCTCGGCCTTAGGTTGCAGGCTGAAAGGTATGGTCCACAGCTGGGCGCTTATCTGCCCAGTCTTTCCCCAGTGCTGTTTGGAGTTAATACCCCATTTTACCTAGTTAAGGAGTTTTCCCTCCTAACGATTAGAGAGGGGCAGAATGGGGGATTCTTAGCACCCCCAAACTGACTCATGTAGACAAAAAAACTTTCTCCTTTCTATCCATAAAACCAGAAAATAACACGGTGGAATCAATGAGAGTCCATCCTTTCAGAGGAATAGCTTGCCATTGCTAGAAAGAGCAAAGCAGCTGACTTGAGCAGGAAGAGGGGATGGTCTTTGAAAAGGGAGCCCAGTAGTCACCCAAGTTGCTGCACCTGAATAAACCTATTTCCTTTTGAAGGAACACCTGTCTCGTGAGTTTGGTTTGCTTGGCAGGCAGCCAAACCTGCATTAAGATTACAAAAAAAATCAATCATCCTGTAGTACTGACATTGCTGAGCCTTTACTAGTGTGTCAGGCACTGACAAATGGACACTCTTACACATACCACTCTGGGTTATTGGATGTATTACATGTGGTAATGTAATTAGAGTTTAGCCAAGTTCCTAACCTGTACTAAATGCTCAATAAATATTAGCAATTATTATTTTGGTTCAACCCTGAGTTGCTTGATACAGTATGTTCTTGCCTCTGAGCCTTGGGGGGAGGGGGGCGCTTTAAAAATGCACTAGTTGCTAAAGTGATATTATTTTTATCATCTTGGAGTCCATGTGGTATAATGGAAGGAATTTAGCTTTTTTTTTCTAATCCTCACCCAAGGACATGGTTATTGATTTTGGAAAGAGGGGAAGGGAGAAAGAGAGGGAGAGACACATCAACGTGAGAAACATTGATTGGTTGCCTTTTATATCCATCTGACTGGGGGCCAAGCCCACAATGTAGGTATGTGCCCTGACCAGGAAATTGAACCAGCAACCTTTTAGTTTGTGGGACAATGTCCAGCCAACTGAGATACACTGCCTTGTGTTATCTTCTAGGATTTTTATGGTTTCAAGACTTACATATAAGTCTTTAATGCATTTTGAGTTTTCTTCAAGTATGGTGTGAGAAGGTGGTCTAGTTTCTTCTTCTTTTCTTTTTGGCACACATCTGTCAAACTTCCCCAACACCATTTATTGAATAGACTGTATTCACCCATTGTATGTTCTTGCCTCCTATGTCAATTACTAATTGACCATAACAGCATGGGTTTATTTCTGGGCTCTCTATTCTGTTCCACTGATCTGTATGTCTGTTTGTATACCAGTACCATTGTTTTTATTACTGTGGCCTTGTAGTATAGTTCAATATGAGATAGCATGGTTCCTCCAAGTTTTGGGGGGGCGGGTTCTTAAGATTGCTTTGGCTACTTTGGGTATTTTGTGGTTCCATATAAGTTTTGGAAGATTTGTTCTAGTTCTGTGAAATGCACCATTGGTATTTTGATAGGAATTATGTTGAATCTATAGATTGCTTTGGGTAGTATGGGCATTTTAATGATGGTAATTCTTCCTATCCATGAACACAGTATATGCTTCCATTTATTTGTATCTTCTTCACTTTTTTTCTTCAGGGACTTATGATATTCGCAGTACAGGTAGGAATTTAGCTTTTTATTGTGTATCTTTGAGTAAGTTACTTAATCTTTCAGGACTTCAGTCTCCCCATGAGTAAGACAAGAATCACAAAACATCTTTTAGGGGTCACTGTGAAAATAGTAATTAGAAATAATGTATGCAAATCACTGTATAAATGAGATACAGTAGGTACTCAATAAATGATCTCTAATTCAGTAATATTTCAACCTCAGAGTTAAGGAGTACTGCACTCAGAGGCCAGAGAACTTCTCTGATCAAGGAGAGGAAGCAAGCAGCCACAGTTAACACAAAAAGCGTAGGAGAAGTTGGAGGGATGGCAGGTCTACTGCCTTCAGGGCCTCAGGATTCCTGTCTCCATTGGAAAAATGGCAAGGCCTTCACACCAGAAGGATATGGTCTGTGGATCATTTGCAGAGATACTCCCTGGCCTACAGCCATGAGCACTGTTTCAGTTCACAGTTACCTCTTTGGAGCATCTTTCAATGCCTCTCACTTGGAGACATCACCACTGTTTCTGAGGCTCATTCCTCACACTTTAGTATTTAATGTGAAGTGCTTATTGCATATGTGTAAGGATTTTTAGTTTTTAATAGTGGTTTAAAAAAAAACACATAACCATATCAAAACACCACTATCCTTCCTCCGCAAGGCTAATCCTCCTTGTAGGATGGAGGTTGGAGGTAAGTGGTCATAGCCAGTCCTTGCAGCTGACCAGCATGGGTAAATCCCTCCCATTGACCTGCCAACAGCAGTCAGTACTCAACAACAAGAGGGGAGGGTGCACTCAGCACATACAAAGGGCACACCTTGAGTACCAAGCTTGGGTGATAGGGGATACAGGAGATAGGGGATAGGAGAGGCTGTGCCCCTGGACCTTATAGGACACCTACTACGTTAGGCCACACTGCCAAGACAGGGAGTCATAGCAGCTCTCCCTAATACATAGGAACAAACACAAGGAAACTGCCAAAAGGCGACAAAGAAATGGCCCAAATGAAAGGACAGATCAAAACTCCTGAAAGAGAGCTAAACAAAATGGAGATAAGCAATCTACCAGATGCAGAGTTCAAAACACTGGTTATAAGGATGCCTAAGGAGCTTAGTGAGGACTCTAACAGCATAAAAAGATCTAGTCAGAAACAAAGGATACACTAATTAAAATAAAGAACAATTTACAGGGAAACAACAGGAGAGTGGGTAAAGCCAAGAATCAAATCAATGATTTGGAACATAAGGAAGCAAAAAACAACTAATCAGAACAACAAAAAGAAAGAAGAATTTAAAAAAAAATGAGGATAATATATGCAGCCTGTGGGACAACTTTAAGCAATCCAACAGAGGAGTGCCAGAAGAAGAAAAGAAAGAGTAAGAAATTGGAAATCTATTTGAAAAAGTAATGAAAGAAAACTTCCCTAATTTGGTGAAGGAAATAGACAGGCAAGTCCAGGAAGCACAGAGAGCCCCAAATGGCATGGATGCAAAGAGGCCGACTCCAAGACACATCACAATTTAATACCAAAGGTTAAAGATAAAGAATTAGGAAGGTGGGTGTGGGAGAATGGGTGAGAGATGAGGGGATTAAGAAGCACAAGTAGGGGCTTCTGGCCAAGATGGAGGTGTAGGTAGACACACTGTGCCTCCTCCCACAACCAAAATAAGGACAACAAAAATTTAGGAACAAAAAAACAACCAGTACTGACAAAAAATTGAACTGTATGGAAGTCCAACAACCAAGGAGTTAAAATAGACACATTCATCCAGGTTGGCAGAGGGGCTGAGTCCGGCGGCTGGGCAGAGAGGGGTCACATTAAAAAAAAGTGGTGGCTGGCGGACCCAGCAAGGCAGTGGATTGTGGAGGGGTACAGTGTGCAAGGCGGCTGTTGGGCCGGGCAGTCCAACATTCACAGGCAGAAAAAACAAATAAAACTGGGGAGCAAGACAGACCACACAACCCAGGGCCCCAGCACAGGGAAATATAGCCTTAAAACACTGACTGAAGGATTGAGCTCGGGCTGCGAACCAGGCATCGCAGGTTCGATTCCCAGTCAGGGCACATGCCTAGGTTGCAGGCCATGTCCCCCAGCAACCGCACATTGATATTTCTCTCTCTCTCTCCCCTTCTCCCTTCCCTCTCTAAAAATAAATAAATAAAATCTTAAAAAAAAAAAAAAAACCAC
>PVIA01016972.1:0-17154 GCA_004024845.1 Tonatia bakeri | reverse complement strand
ACTGTAAATATTTCTTTATAATTACACACTAATATAAAAAGAGGTTGACTTTATAAAAGTTTTAGACTATTTAATGATGGTATTATATAGTCAAATAAAATAGTCTCATTTTTCATTAAAAATATACTCTCATGCATTTGAAAATTTTGGAAGAATATAGATAACAATGCTTGGCTCAGGTACAAATATGGGTGATTTAAAATGTCTCCATTTGCTGCCTGGCTGGTGTAGCTCAGTGGATTGAGTGTGGGCTGCAAACCAAAGGATCACTGGCTCGATTTCCAGTCAGTGCATATACCTGGGTTGCAGGCCAGGTCCCCAATGGGGGACACGTCAGAGGCAACCACACATTGATGTTTCTCTCCCTTTCTCCTTCCCTTCTCCTCTCTCTAAAAAAAATAAATAAAATCTTTTTTAAAAAAGGTCATTTGCTTATATGTTTTCTAATTTATATACATTAACTTGTTTTCATAATTTCTTAATAGTAAGAGTATTATATTCCTTTCAAGGATTAAATTCAGCCTTATTTACCTGGGATATCTAGTACTGAAAGGTGAGCTCAGCATCTGTTCCAGAAAGCTCAGGGCAGCAGAGGAAGCCCATTCTGGGACCCTGACTGATCAGTTTCAGGAATGAGCTGATGTGATACCATGATGGGCAGCATGTGTAGGTTTCACAGGACAAGAAGTGGAAAGGATCTGAGGACCTGGATGATGGAGCACTGGTGTGATTCTTTGCTGTAGAATACCTGCCCAGAATCCATCCTGATATAGTGTGGGGGTGGTGAGGGTAACACCAATCCAGGAATTAAGGCAGAGATGTTCAAATTTAAATATAAATGGGAAAGCTCATTTTACCAACCCAGAGTCCTGGATTCCAGTCCCACAGGTTCCAGGTTGGGAGGTCTGGGGTGTGACTCAAGAATCGGCATCTTTTACACTCTTCTTGGAGAATCCTGAGGCAGAAGTCCTGGAAAAACACTTAGGAACAGTCATGGAGTATTTCCGGCTTACAAATATGTGGGCTGGCTCTCCTCAGTACACTTAGGTGTAGTTCAGATAATATCTGCCCAGAAAATGTAGCTCCTCCATTACTATCTATGTGCCAGGCTTCATATTTCTTCATAGTACTTGGAAGAACTGACATTCTTTTATGTATTTATTTTACTCAGTCTCTTTCACTACACTGTATGTTCCATAAAGGCCATGAATTTGCCTGTTTTGCTTACTACTATGTTCCCATCGTCTACAACAGTGGCTGGAAGAGTGTAGATGCTCAAAAAAATATTTTGTAAAGGAGTGAATTACTCATGGAGTTGGAGATTGAATTCTGCCACAACACTGTATAGCAAAGGCCCACTTCTTTTGCTATAAACAGGACTCACCATTTATGAACTGGATTGAATATCCTTATTTGAAGGGAAATACTCCGGATAGAGACAAAAGAACAAGAAACCTATAGCCAGGAAAACTAAGAATTTGTCAGCAGACCTGCTCAAAATGAATTGATAATGGTAAGTTCTAACAAAACCAAGTAACAGAAGGAAACATACATAACATCAGGAATAAAGAAAACAGAATGGAAAGGATAAATGTATCATCAAATATAACAGGATGTTCTCCTTTTGAGTTTTTAAAATTATGTATGATAGTTGAAAACAAAAATGATAACTTTACCCAATATAGTTTTCAGTGTATGTAGGGACATCATTTGCTGTTAGGGAAATGGAAGCTGAGACCATCATTATATACTACCACACACCTGATAGTATGGCAAGAATCAAATGCCAAGTGCTGGGAAGGACACAGAATGACTGAGCCATTCATACAGGGCTGTGGGGAGTGTAGTAAATACGCACAGGCACTGTGGAAAAGTTTGGCAGTTTCTTATGAAGTTCAACACTAACTTAGCATATGACTCCTTGGTACTTACCCCAGAAAAACAAAACTGGGCACACAGGTGTTCATAACATCTTTATTCATGACAATGAAACACTGGAAACAATCCAAACATCCATCAGTGAACAGATAAACAAACTATGGTACATTCAGACAGAAAAATACTGTTCAATAACAAAAAAGGAAAACTATTTATACATCCAACAAATTGGATGTACCTTAAGGGCAATTTGCTGAATGAGGAAAAAACCAGTATCTCAAAGGGTACATACATTCCATTTTAAGAGCATTCTTGAAATGACAAAATTAGAGTTATGGAGTACTGATCAGTGGTGGCCATGGGTCAGGGTCAAGGGGACAGTGTGACTATAAAGGGGTAGCAGGTAGATGTTTCTTTGGGTTGGCACAATTCTGCATCCTGATTGTGATCGGATTTACAAAACTCTATATATGTAATAAAATTTCTTAGAACTCTACACCAAAAAGCAAAACAAACAATCACATACAAATGAAAGTATGACTAAATTAGTGAAATCCAAATAAGGTCTATAGCTTATTAACAGCATTGTGTCAATGTCATTTTATTGGTTTTGATGATGTATGATGGTTCTGTAAGGTAATACCAATAAAGAGGCTCAGTAAAGGTACTCAGGAACATTGTATAATTTGTAAATTCTTGTGAGTCTAAAACTATTGCAAAGCAAATTTTAGAAAAATCACATTTAAGATGTTTTTTAAACTTATATACTTGGATAAATACATAAAATATGTGGAATTACATTTATGAGTATATTCCTTTTACTTTTGAAGTGCAGAGTAGTTTGAAAGACATGAATTCCGAGCCTAAGAAATGCAAGAGCTAATCATATGATGATACGAGGTGGGCACTCCTGCTTGTAGTAACATTAAAATGTAATCAGTGTTGAAAATTGCCTACTTAAAAATTATGGAATCATTGAGAATATGGTTTAAGGTATCCTGTCCTAGAATGGACATCGGGTATATAGTAAGTTTAGAGTTGGCTTAGAAAACTCAGTTACACAACATTTTCACAAAGTTTCTTTCCTTCATGAATTCTCTGATATTTTGCTGAAGTCACTCTATGTTAAGTGTGTTCCTAACAATTTTATTTTACTTATGTATTAATTCATGAGAAATTATGAATTCTGTAACATTCTTTGTCATCCGAAAATTGTTCTCCAGCATGACTGTAAGGTGACTATTAAAGTTTATTTCTAGGCAAAGTTTTTCTCATGATCATCATACTGCTACTATGTATGAGCTCAGTGATGATCTACTATAATCACTAATGAGATAGTCTTTACTACCATAGAAAGCCTTCCTAGTCTATACATTCTGAAGATTTATATTAGCATATACTTTTCAGAAATATAATTACCTAGAAATGTTTCCTCAAGACATTTTCTGCATTGAATGTATTAGTTTTTTTCTACATGTTAATTTTGACATAGAGTGTGAGGTACTTGAATGCTGAAGGCACTAGCACATTCTCTGCATTCATTAAATTTCACTCCTATGCAAATTCCATAATTTCCCATTGCTGAAAATCTAGCAGCAGGTTAATCTATACTGACTATATTTAAGTATGCTAAAGAGCACACTACACTGAACTATCATAGCTTGCCCCTTACACGAGTTCACATATATGTAATTAATTTGGACTCTGCAAGGGATTATGTACCTTGGCCTACACATTTGCTGTATTAATCAGAGTTGACCAGTAAAAGAAAGGTTATCCCAATCACTGAATCCATACTATCTCTATCTTTTATTTTTATAAGTTCTTTGATGTACAGTGGGTGCCAAACTCATGTTGAAGGTTTTCTCACACTAACTGCATACATACAGTTTGTCTCCTGTGCAACTTCCCTGGTGGGCCATGAGATCAATACTGTATGAATAGGGTTTTCCACAGTCAGTACATATAAAATAAGTCTTTACTGTGTGAAGTCTCTGATTTTGTAAAAGTCATATTTTCTTCCTGAAAGTGTGACATATTCTTTGCATTGTTAGGGTTTGTTCCTAGTATGAGTTCTATGATGCACAAGGAGATTTCTCTTTGAAGAGAATCCCTTCCCACATTCACTGCACACAAAAGGTTTTTCTCCTGTATGAGTTCGTTGATGGACGACTAGACGACTTTTCACAGCAAACCCTTTCCCACATTCATTGCATGCATAAGGTTTCTCTCCAGTATGGGTTTGCTGATGTAAAATGAGCTCAGTTTCCATGGCAAAGCCTTTTCCACATTCACTGCATATATAGGATTTCTCTCCTGTATGAATTTGCTGATGTACGATGAGATAGCGCTTCATGGTGAAACCTTTTCCACATTCACTGCACGAAAAGGGTTTCTCTCCAGTATGAGTCCGCTGATGTACCACAAGATTGCTCTTAAAGGCAAAACCTTTTCCACATTTATTGCATATATAGGGTTTCTCTCCAGTATGAGTTCGCTGGTGTAACATCAGCCCACTATTCACGATGAAGCCTTTCCCACATTCACTGCATCTGTACGGCTTCTCTCCAGTATGTGTTCGCTGATGTACAACCAGCCGACTCTTCAAGGGGAAGCCTTTCCCACACTCACTGCAGGTGTAGGGTTTCTCTCCAGTATGCGTTCGCTGATGTATGATAAGCATGCTCTTCACAGTAAAGCCTTTCCCACATTCACCACATACATACGATTTCTCTACTGTATGATTTCTCTGATGCACAATGAGGTTACTCTTCCTGGGAAAGCCTTTTCCACATTCACTGCACACATAGGGTTTCTCTCCAGTGTGCGTTCGCTGATGTTCAATCAGACGGCTCTTCATGGTGAAGCCTTTCCCACACTCCTTGCATACATATGGTTTCTCTCCTGTATGATTTCGTTGATGTATGAGGACATAGTGCTTTGTGGTGAAGGCTTTCCCACACTCATTGCAAGTGTAGGGTTTCTCTCCTGTATGAGTTCGCTGATGTATGATGAGCATGCTCTTCCCAGTGAAGCCTTTCCCACATTCACTACAGACAAAGGATTTCTCTCCAGTATGATTTCGTTGATGTACAATGAGATTACGCTTCCCTGGGAAGCCTTTTCCACATTCACTGCACACATAGGGTTTTTCTCCAGTGTGAATTTGCTGGTGTTCAATCAGACGGCTCTTCATGGTAAAGACTTTACCACAGTCACTGCATATAAAGGACTTCTCTTTTTCGTGAATTCTCTGATGTTCATTGAGCCTGGACTTTCTGGAGAATACTTTTGCACAAAGACTGCATCCATAAGGTTTCTCTCCTGTGTGAACTCTCTCATGATCAGTGAGCTGAGACTTCTTAACGAAGGCTTTCCCACATTCACTGCATATGTGGGCTTTCTCTACTTCATGAGTTCTTTGATATTTAATAACCTGGGACTTATTGCTGATGGATTTTGCACTGACAGAGAATTTAACTCTAAGATGAAAATCTTCATGCTTGCCATGCTGAAATGATTTTCCATCTCCATTCAGTTTAATAGAGGTCTTAGTTTCACAGCTTTTACTCTGTTTGACCAAACTTAAATTTGATTTCAGAGTTTTCACGTAAAACTCAAACATACCATGATTTTGCCTGAAAGGAAAATGACTTTTGCTTTGAAGAACATTATTTTCAAATGTATTGTGTTTATGGTTTTGTTCCATACCTTTCAGCATTCTTTGATTTTCCCAGTGATCCTGGAGATAATTATCAACTTTGCCTGTGTCTAGGAAAGAAGAAAACATTCTTTTATGAACTTATTTGGAACAAAACTGTTTCTTTTTTAAACTATTTTATTTTCTTTTCCTTGGTGTTTTCTTAAATAATGGTACTTCGGTGACAACCCTGTGATAACACTATAAAAGAGACACCGTGTATAAATGTTCTTTATTTCTTCCACATTACTAAAAACACAATCATATAAACAAACCAAAAGGAAAAAAGCAGTTAGTATAGCATTAAGGATTCATAGTTGTCAATTTATGTAGATTTGTCTGCTTTTGGAACTTGCAAAACATGTAGAGGTAGTAAAGTACAAGCAAATCATTGTTCATAGCAAACTACAGTGTTTGGAGGAACACCATTCTACAGAACTTGTAAAGACCCAGATCCCAGAGGTGGAAGAAAAAATTAATCCAACTGATGAGGACTGAATTTGTTCAACCCCAAACTACTTACTGAATGGCTCCCATGTACCAGCACTGTGCTGGTGTTTGGAATATATAAAATATGTCTTACTTTTACTGATCTTAAATCTAGGGAAAATGGAAAAGAAAGGAAAACAACAACAACAGAATGGAGTTGAGATTGCTGAACATGGATTAAAGGAGCAATGGAGATGGTGGAAATCAGGATATACTGCATAAAGAAAAGACAAAGTTGAATGACAGGTTCCGTGGGGAGAGTAGTTAATGAAAGTGAGGAATCCCAGATTACTCTGCTAACTATATGACTTGAACCACTGAGTAGGCAGAAGCATTTCAAATCAAATGAGGACTATTACTAAAATCCAGAAAGTTTAGAAAAAGTATGCATTGTAGAACATAAACCATGAGATGATTATTAGATTTGTACTACAGATATCAAGACCGGTTGGAGGTATAAATGGAGATAACAATGTGGAAATAATCATTATATAAAATATGTAGCATCATCTTCCTAATTCAAAATGTAGACATACCTTGTACATATCATGTCATAATTCCTATTCTGACTACCATTATAAGCTCTATTTCCTCTATTTTTCTAAATTAGTCCCTTTATTATTCATATTTACAGTTATCTTCAGGAAATATTTGACCCCACCCAAAGAGAGGTCTGGCCCTTGCCCTTGGCTACTGGGAGGTGATCTATAGACCTCTGGAATGTCCCACCTGATAGAAGTGTCTTTGTTTGCCTGGTGGCTTTGGCCACCAGACAGTCTGACAGTGTGATTTTTGATAGGGGCTTTGGGCTACACAAGATCAGTTATGACCTTGGAGAAACTGGAGACTATAAGTATAAGCCCAACTTCTACAGAGACTAAAGGTCAACTATGGAGGCAATATGTATCTGAGCCCTAAAACAAACTCTGGACAACAAAGACTCAGGTGAGTTTCCTTAGTTGGCAAAGCCCTGTGTTTATTGTCATACATCATGGCCAGGAAAAGGTAATCCTGTCCATCAGTCCAGAAGCCCCACATTTAGACACTTCCTGGATTCCATATGACCCAAGGAACATTCTTAGGTATATATCTAGAAAAAATGAAAGCATAAAAGCCAAAAAGTGGAAACAACCCAAAAGTCCATCAATAGATGAATGGGTAAAAAAATGTGGCAGATGCATACAGTGGATTCTTATTTGGCCATAAAAAGGAATGAAGTACTGAAACTTGCTAAAACATAAAAAAAACTTCAAAAGAAAAAAGCCAAATGAAAGAAGCCAGACTCAAAAGACCACATATTTTATGATTCCATTTATATCAAATACCAAGAACAAACAAATCTATAGAGGTAGAAAACAGATTAATGGTTGCCTAGCCTGGGACTTAAGAGAAAACATTTTTTAAAAAATTTCTTATTGATTTTAGAGAAAAGAAGGGGGGGAGTGAGAGAGAGAAAGAGAAACATCACTGTGAGAGAGGAACATTGATCACTTGCCTCCTGTATGCTCCACAGCTAGAGTTCGAACCTGCAGCCTAGGTATGTACCCTGACTGGGAATCAAAACCAAAACCTCTTGGTGTATGGGACAACATTTCAATCAGCCAAGCCACCCAGCCAGGGCAAAAGTGGTTTTTATAAAGTGATAAAGTGATGAAAATCTTCCAAAATTGACTCTGATATGGTTATATAACTGTTAATAAACTACAAAACACTGAATTGTATGTTTAAATTGACAAATTGTAAGGTAGGTATCAATAAATTATCTCAATATAGCTGTTTAAAAAAACAACCAAGAATATATTGGGGAAAACATAGGGAAATTAATAAAATGCTGACACTTAATATGAACTAAAGGAAAATCAGATATATCAAAGGTACAAAGTAAGTAAACTGAGGCAGGCATAAGCTATGATTTGGGCTAGAACTGATATAGGATGTAAAACTGTCTTTTCAAGTTAAACAGTCAACAGAAACACAGCAGGGACCTTTAAGATGAGGGCACCATAGGTGGAGAACATTCTCGTAATGCCAGCATGGAAAGGAAAGAAGATATATCCCATACTAAAAGAGACACTAATACTGAAATAGGATGGTGGAAAGGGTTTTTTTGTGAAAGGAAGATGATTCCTATTGCTCATGAAAAACTTGGAAATCTCAAGCCAGTAAAATATTTAAAACTAATAGTATATGTTAGACAATATTTAAAAAGATATAAACTTGGAGTCTCCTTCAGAGAAAAGAAAGAGCTTAACTCATGAAACTGGAGGAAAATGTTAAGGATTAAGAATACAGTGGAAAGGGCTTCTGGTCAAGATGGCAGTGTAGGTAAACATGGTACTCAAAACCTCCTACAACCACATCAAAATTACAGCTAAACTACATGATAACCATCATTCAGAACTGCCTGAACTCTAGCTGAACATAAGTCCTATAACTAAGGATTTAAAGAACTAAGGACATCAAGAATGGTAGGAGAGATAGAGACTCACCATGGGCTGGTTCCATACCCAGGTGCAGTGGTTAAAAATTGGAAGGAATATTTCAGCTACAGAGGTCTCCCCTGAGGAGCCAGGGGTCCCAGGCCTACCAGGGACCCCAGCCCAGGGTTCCAGTCCTGAGAAAAGAAGTCCCCATAATGTCTAAATGTCAAAACCAGGGGAGAATGTCCCTAAGTGAAACAAAGGGCTCCTGGAATCCCAGGCAGTTCCTCTTAAAGGACCCACATGGACCTACCTGGACTCACTCCCTCTGAGTTCCAGCAGCTGGGCAGCAGCTCAAAAGGCACCAGGGACATACAGGGTTGAACTGAATTGTCTGTCATCAGGGCAAGAGCTGAAGCAGTAGCTTTCTCCCCAGAGAAGTGCTTGGAGAGGTCACTGTCCCTTTGCTGAGCCCCCCCCTACAGAGCCAGCAGACAGGCACCATCTCTGAGTCTCCATCAACCTGGCTAACACTGTTCACCCTGAGATTCCGTTAGACCCTACCCCACCCAACTGTGGGGCCACTCAAGCCCTTTCCAGTGGCTTTCTATACAAATGGCCTGTCTTGGGTCATGCTGCCAACTTTCCTAAAATCTCTCAAACAAGCAGCATCTAGCCTCTGTGTACCATGTACCTCTTGTTAAGTGGCCCAAGGCCAGACACTAGTGGCAGCCAGACTTGGTTCACAGCTTGGCTCTCCCAGGTGCCTCCAAACCCAGCACAAGAAGCAGCCATCAGCAGATCGCTTTGTAGCTCACGCCAGGTGGCCCTGGACAGGGCACAGGTGGTGGCTGACCTTGGCCCATACCTCCCAGGAGACCCCAGAGTCAGCATACCTGGTGGATAATTTCAGATCACGCCAAAGCACCACCCAACCACCTCCATGAGCAACACCCTGAAGGAGTAAACTCAGTGGATATGGGAGCCTCGTTGAAGTGAGTTCTCCTCTGTGGGGTGGGCCCCTGCACAGCAGATCCTCCACAGTGGCTGTAGCAAATCCTTGCAACCAATTGACCTGGGGGTAAATCCCTCCCACCGATGTGCTGTAGGGAACCATTTCGCATGGCATGGAAATGTAGCTCAGCACTCACGTGGAAAACCAGTAGGGAGTGAGTCAGCACACAGGACCATGCCTGTGGAGAGGTTCTCCTATGGGGAATCAGGCCTGCATTGTACCTAGACCACTATGAGGCTTGCTTTTGCTAAAACTCCCTCACCCTGAATTGAGGCAGCAAGTGCTTACTGTAACTTCCTAAAATCTGTGCTAAACCTCCCAAGTATGGAGTGTAACCAGTTCAACCACTTTCCCCCTGATTTACAACATCCTTCTCTTTGAAGTAATTAGCAACATTCTTTCCTTTGTTATCTGTAAAAGGTAATCACCTGCAGAGAACCTGTGCATAGTAAATGAGAACCGTCCTCCATGTAATGTACCCAGAAAAGCAATAAAAGCCTGTCTAGGCAGGTGCTGGGGTCCTCTCCCTTCTCACCCGCCCTCTCTCTCTGAGAGCTGCCATGCCATCCGTTTTTCTCCACATGCCTTCTGTTGTCCATGAGTATTTGTTCATTAGCAACCACAACACACAGATCCTGCAGGCCAGGATCTGCATCAATGTGTCAACAATGATCAAGGCTCAGCTACAACAGCAGGGTGCACACAGCCCACACAGGGTGTGCACTTGAAGTGCCCAGCTCACGTGATTGGGGAAACTGCACCACTGGGCCCTATAGGACACCTACTACATAAGGCCACTCTACCAAGACTGGGAGACATAGCAGCTCTACCTAATATATGGAAACAAACATAGGGAGGCAGCCAAAATAAAAAGATAAAGAAAGAGGTCCTAAAGGAAAGAACACAACTCCAGAAAAAGGACTAAACCAAATGGAGACAAGCAATCTCCCAGATGCAGAGTTCAAAACACTAGTTATAAGGATGTCAGATAAAATAAGCAAGGTTCAGTTCTCAGAAAAGACAAAAAAGGGTTTATGTCCCTTTAAAGACCTAAAGAAAAGTTCTGCTGTGGGGAGAGATATGGAGGCAACATTTGTGTATCTTCAAATACACTACTCCCCAGCCTACTCTGACTAGAATAAGACATCTGCAGTGACTCCTAAGGGGAAGCAGGTTTTGCCATCCAAAAAGATACCTTATGAGGTATTGATTACTTTAAGCTATTTTCAAAATACAGAAGAACTCATGAAAACTCAGGAAAAACCTCTGATGTTCCCCCTTACTGCCTTTAAGAATTTAGATAGAGGCCTTGCTCCAGGAAGGGATATATTATCACAAATAAATGTAGTTTACTACGAGCAAGGTATGATAGGGAGGAACCTAGCAAGGCCCTGTTGATCCACATCCTCTCTGTGGCCCAGCAAATATTTATTTACCAAATACTGGCTTTTCCATCTCCATGTGAATTGACTTCCTCTGTGTGGAAGTCCCAAATCACAACCCTCTCTGCCTCCTTATCCTTACCTCAACTGCCTTATTTGTCCTTGGGCCCCATATTCTTATGGAGCCCCTGTATGTACGTACACAAGAAATTTGGTTATTTCTTCCTATTAACCAGTTTCCATCAATTTATTGTTAGCCCAGGCAGAAGAACTTAGAACGATAAAAAGAAAATTATTTCCCCCCCCTGCACCTGACTTGTTGGTTCTCACCCACTGACCTGGACAGACTAGACTGTGGAGTTCATCCTCTGTTGTCCATGGTTCTTCCCCTAGTTTCAACTTGGAGAGAACATCTGGTTTGCTGACTTGATACCCTGTTCACAGGAAATGAGGGAAGACTTGGTTGGGGTCTGTCAAGATAGGAGAATGTTGCGTTTAAGTGACTATAGACAGTTTGCACATGTCAGAGACTTTTCTCTCAGGAGAGGGCACATGTGACATCAGTTCCAGGCACAGAGCTCCTAAAGCCCTCATAACTTCCTAAGTGAACAGCATGATAGGAGCATCTTTTTTCATAGTCTAAGTTCCAGTTCCTGACACAGATCTTCTAACTTGGCTGGACTCTCAGGAAAGTTAGAGTCCAGGCAAGTTAGAAAGAGAGTGAGGAGTGTCTTCTGTGTGCTAAGGAGATGACTGGTGGCTGAGGGCCCCTAGGTACCTTTAGGATGGAGCCTGTTCTAGAAAGGCAAAGGCATCAGTAGAGGGCTAGAACCTTCAGCTCCAACCCTTCCCTTCATTGTGGAGAGGGAGGGGGCTGAAGGTTGAGTTAATCACCAATGGTCAAGGATTAAGCAATCAGGCTTATATAATGGACCATCCCTGAAACTCTCTAGTCAACCGGGTGGGGAGAGCTTCCCGTTTGGTGACCCTGTGGAAGTGCTGGGAGGGTGGTGTGCCTGGAGAGGGCATGGAAGGTCTGCACCTCTTACTTCACACTCTGCCCTAAGTGTCTCTTCCATCTGACTATTTTGGAGTTTTTTTACTTTATAATAAACTGATAATGGTAGTAAGTGCCTTCCTGAGTTCTATAAGTCCTTCTAGCAAATTATTAAACCTAAATTGGGGCTGGGTGTTGTGGGAACAACCAATTCATAGCCAAGCTGGACAGATTTATAGCCAGCTTCCACAGAAGTGTGGGTACCCTGGATACCTAATACTTACAACTAGCATCTGAAGTAAGGGTGGTCCTGTGGTACTGAACCCTTAAACCTGTGAAGTCTGATATTAACTCTGCGTGGCATCAAAGCTGAATTGAACTGAGCTACAGGATACCCAGCTGGTATTCGGAGAGCTGGGGAATTGGTTGTTGGTGTAGAAAGACCCCACACATTTGGTGTCAGTTGTGTTGGTACAGCTAATAGTACATTAGATCCTTTTATCAGGAGACACTAAAAATCTGCAGATTTTAGTGCACCGTTCAGAGCACTGCAGTGACTCCCAAGTGTAAGCACCTGGGAAAGGAGAAACTGCAGACTGGGTGTCCTATGAGTGACACAGGGAGCTGTCCTCACCCAGTGACACCAGGTTACTATAGTTCTCCAACATCACGTCCCTGTACAGGCCCTTCTGGTTGGGGTCCAGGAGCTGCCACTCCTCCCAAGTGAAGTCCACAGCCACATCCTCCAGCGTCAGCGACTCCTGTAATAACATGGTCCTGTTTAATGGAGTGTTTTATTTTACTGTTTCATAAATAATATAAAGGAAGTTATTCAGCTCATATTAATGATGATTCTTCCCTCCTCCCTTTTCTTCAGCAAGAGGGAAAGGGAGGGCAAAAGAAAGGGAGAGAAACATTGCTTGGATGCCTCTCACATGCACCCCAACCAGGGATGTGTGCAAACTTGCAACCTAGGCATGCGTCCTGAGTGGGAATCAAACTAACAACCTTTTGCTTTGCAGAACAACGCCCAACCCACTGGGCCACACCCATCAGGGCTTAACTATGATTCTGACACTAACTCCAATGTGGTTTTTCTTAACCTGCCACCAAGCAATACTCCAACACCAGCTGAGTTTCCTACAATTCATCTAAGTTCTGACACTCTCTACCTGGAGACAACATCAGATCCCACAGGTTAAGGGCTCAATCCTGTAAGACTGGTCCCTTAACCCCCACTTCAGGTTGTCATCTGTGCTTCTGACTGACCTGCTATAATTGAAGGTTCCAGTGCCCTCCTTGGGTTTGATTAATTTGCTAGAGCAACTCAGGAAAAACAGTGTACTTACTGTTTACCAGTTTATTATAAAAAGATATGATAAAGGATACAGATGGAAGAAATGCACAGGGCAAGGTGTTTACCAACCCAGAAGCTGTCCAAACCCTATACCTTCAGGTTTTGTATGGAGGCTCTATCACGTAGCCATAATTGATCATTAACTGTATTTCTAGCCCTTGTCCCCTTTCTGAATAATGGAGTGTAGAGCTGAAAATTCCAAGTTTCTGATCATGGCTTGATCTTTCTACTGACCAGCTCCCATCTGGGAATCCCCCAAAAGTTGCCTCATTAGAACAACAGACACTGCTATCAACCAGGAAATTTGAAGGCATTTAGAAACACTGTTAGGAACTGAGGTCAAAGACCAAATATTAGAACAAAAGATGCTTCTAGTATCTTCTCACTTAGCAAATTACAGGGATTTTTAGGAGCCCTGTTTCAGAAACTAGGGGCAGATACCAATGTATTATACATACTTATTGTTATTTCACAAAAGGTTAACATATTAGATACATTAAAGAGAAATTAGTAAACTGGGATATACATTTTAAAAAATAACCCAAGCCCTGGCCAGGTAGCTCGGTTGGTTAGAGAGTTGTCCCATATACCAACATTGTGGGTTCAATCCTCGGTTGGGGCATATACACGAATCAATCAATGAATTTATAAATAAGTAGAACAACAAATCTCTCTCTCTCAAACCAATAAGTCAATGAAAGAAAATAGAAACCAAAATTAAAAATTCCCCCCCACATGAAGCAGCCCCACAAAGTGACTGAAAATACAAAGGGGAATTTAATAAGTATGGAAGATAAAGAAAGGTGTAATCAAGTCCTGCATGTTGTTTTTGGAAGAGATTATACAGAAACAGAGAAGCATACAAAGATCTCAGGAATGAGAAATTTTCAGAACTGATTAAACTTCCTATAACTCAGACTTAGTAAGTTAGCAAAGCCAGGCAGGAAATCTGCATGTAGACACATCTGGCTGAAACTACATAGAGCAGACCAGTTGCAAAAATCAGATTATGAAGAAAACCAGAAAGAAAAGATGCATCACTTCAAAAGAAAAACAAAATTTACTGAAACAAAGACAATAGAAGCCAGAAAAAAAATGATAAATACATTTGGTCTTTGTCCCTGGTTCCTGGAACCGTTCTAAAACTCTTGGACTCTCTAGAGTGATGACTGTTTTCTGCATGCTAACAAGTCGACTAGCAGCTGGGGGACCCCAGATGGTTTCAGGATGGGGGCTGGTATCCAGAAAGATCCCCAACCTTGAGGGACTGGAGGTTGAGTTCAATCACCAATGGCCAGTGGTTTAATCAATCATGCTTACACAATTAAACGCCCATTAAATCCCCTAAACAACAGGTTTGGAGAGCTTTTGGGTTGGTGAACACACCGAGGTGTTGGCTGGGTGGTACTCCCAAGAGGACCTCTGCACACTTCCCCCATGCCTTCCCCTCTGCATCTCTTCCATGTGGCTAATCCTGAGTTACAGCCTTTATAATAAACTAGATGTACATAAAGTGCTTTCCTGAGTTCTGTGAATCATTCCAGTAAGTTGTCAAACTTGAGAAGGGAGTTGTGGGAACCCCCAAATTTAAAGCTGGTCATTAGAAGTAGAGGTGACAACCTGGGACTTTCAACTGGCATCCAAAGTGAGGAGAGTTTTGTGGGACTGGGCTCCTAACCTGCGGGATCCGATGCTACCTCCAGGTAGTTAATGTTGGACTTGAGTTGAATCGTAGGACACCCAGCTGGTCTCCCGAGAGCTGCAGAGTGGGTACATGTCAGAAAAATACCCACATATTTAATGTCAGAAGTGTTGTGAATAAAAACAGCTCAGAAGTGTGGAATATTTTCAATGTCCTGACCCTGTGGTCCTGCAGCCTAGGCCCAATGTCACCAGAAAATGAACTGAGATCTGTTTGTCAACTGAATGGCCAGACAGCGGAAAACTATGGGATAATCTATCCCCATGTTATTGCAGAAATTACTACATAGAAAACAACAGAATTGGTAGGGACTGCAAATTCTTAACCCTGCTGATCTGATCACATCTGATATGAGTTATTTCATGTGAGATGCAGATCCATTTAGAAAAACAAAAACTTAGGTTTGAATACCTTTTTCCTGTTTAAAGTGCTAACTATAAAACAAAAGAATCTATGAAAGCAATAGAGAGAGGAAAATATGACTGAAATACGTTCATGTCACAAGCCAAAAAAAAAAAAAAATCACAGAAAATAAGCAACAAGTTTTGTGACAGGAAAAATGAAAACATCTGAGTTGAGAAGATAGCATGGGCAAAGCCACAAGAAAACTGACAAGCTAGAAAAATATTTTTAATAAACAAAAGGATCAATACATAGTGGATATAAACAACTCTTTAATAATCAGTAAAAAAGTAGTTTTTTAAAATGTAAAAATGATAAGGACAGGCATTTCACAAGGGAAAAAAATATAACTGATCAAAAAATATACAAGGATTTCAATCTCACCCATGCTGAGGAAAATGTAAAATAAGGCTAAAGAATATCCAGCCATGCCCTGACTGGTGTGGCTCAGTGGAATGAGCACTGGCCTATGAATTGAAAGGTTACCTGTTCAATTCCCAGTCAGAGCACACGCCTGTATTGCAGGCCAGGTCCCTGGTTTGGGCCGTGTAAGAGGCAACCAACTGATGTTTCTCTCCCTCTCTTTCTCCTTTCCTTCCCCTCTCTCTAAAAATAAATACAATCTTTAAAAAGAAAAGAAAGAATATTGGGCCATTAAGGTGACTGAAAGTTATGTAATTTTATAATGTCCTACTATTAAGTACTGGCAAAGACTGAAGGCATGGATGATTCCACATATCACTTACTATGTAGCCAGCACTCATTTAGATGCTTTACACAGGGTAACTCACTTTTTTTTTTTAGTATGACTGTGGACAACTGGAATTTTACATAGTTCATATACACCAATCAAGTGCAGTCATTACTCCTTTAGATGCTTAAATTATAACGTAATAGGCAAACGGGTTATATTATTTGAAGTATGAGTCCATTGATACACATATGTTATAACACATGTGTTGGTATAGTTGGATATGTACATAAATCCACATACATTTGTAAATAACCACATATATATATAAGTGCACACACATGTTTAGTGACAGCAAGACACACTAGCAAACATCTGTTAAAGCAGTTTGAGGGGACAACAAGGAAGGATGCTATGAAAGGCGAATTCACTTTTTATGCCCATGTGCACTCACTCCATCATTAATATTTTTTCTTTAAAATGTAAATGAAAATAAAAGTAAAGAAACAAGTGCAGAATTGGATTTGAAAATGGGGAAGAATTCTGCATTTTATAAAACAATGTGAAGTTATAAAGCAAACACCCCAGAACCCAATAACCCAAACTCTTATCAGGCAAAATTTCTTACAGCTATCCAAGGCCAAAGCTGAACTTTCATGTCAGTTCAGCTACCTATTGATGGAGGACCATTTACAAGCCATACGATCCTCCCATTTTCCTAGGCCATTTAGGTTTTATTTCATCATAAACCCAAAGAGATTCAACGCTGAGTGAGTCCTTTAAGTGACTTGCATTGGTCCCCTAATAAAATTGTCTCCACTGAGTTTGCTTGGTTTCTTCCCACATGGGTATCTGAAGAACCCTAAAATAAACAGCAGTACAAAATCTGCTTCTGCCTTTAGTAGAAGTTCAAAACACTGTCCACCCCATCACCTCTAAGAAGAACATAACATTTTTCCTGAGACCTGCATGTCATGAAACATTGATACCCCCTGGGGAACCATCTCCTGTCTCCTCACCACATATGATACATATCCTATAACAGCACAATTCTCTTGTGTTGGCTGCTACAGACACTAGATACAAGCTGACAGTTAATATAACCAGAGAATCCTTCAGTT